>MINK01001173.1:0-12107 GCA_001735545.1 Phormia regina
CCTTCCCTTTTTCTCTTCCAAAAAGAAGCGAAATGGCAAGGACTCTTAAATAAATAATTTTATACCCTTTTATATTTTGAATGCTATTAAAAAAGAGTATGAAATATATTTAAAAAAAAGACATGGGGACTTCCTTCTTTATCGACACTTTAAACAAGACTAAAGTGTCGATAAAGAAGTCTCGTAATTGCAATTTTTTTCTGTTTGTAATGAGAAAGTTAGTTATGTGAGTGTTATCTTCTACTTTGCATTAAATGAAATGGAAGCAAGAATTAATACGGGATTTTTTAAAGGAAGTCGTGGCATTCTTTAAGAAATTTTTTACAGAAGGCACAAAGGAAAATGTTTAAAATTTGTTCGGAGGCATTTAAAAAGGCCTTTTGGGGGGAAGCACTAACATATATTCCTGCTGGGAATATGTTCTGTAGAAAATTTTACTAACACATACAAAGAATTAGGTTTTTTTGACAATTGAGTTAGGTTTTTTGTAAACAAATTGGAGTTTTAATTGTTTTCTATGGCTTAGTGTTTCTCTTTCTCTCTATCTCACTCTCTTACGAACTCAGAATTGCAGCACGAAAAATTGCTGTGTGTGAACACGTACTTATCGTTAAATTAACTAAAAAAATAACAATTAGATTTAAATTTCAAATAAAATAAAATTTCTTTTATTATAAGTTTGAGATTTCGTAGATTTATTCTCCATTATTTTTGTATACATTTTTTAAATTTTTAACAAGTCTTTAAAATAAATCATTGTTTATAATTGTTTATTCACAACAAAATCAATTTGATTTAAAAAATGTTCTCTCACTTTTACTAGAAAAAAAAACTTGTGTTTTGTATCCTGTAGGTTTATAATCATTCACTAATGAATGAATACATATATTTTCTTAGTTTTTCTTTCATTTGTTTTATCCTGTGCTGCTTAGACATTATGAAGTGTATCATTAACACGCTATTTGTTTTAACAAACAAAAAAAAAATATTAAAAGATATTAAGTAAGATATTAAGTCAAAAAGGAATTGACATATTAAAAAAAAAAAACTAAGGAGTGTCTGAAAAGAAGAAAATGGCATAAATCCTGTCACATTAAAAATCAAATAAATTAGAAGTTTAAAACTAAATTTATTTTAATATGCCGTTCACACCAAACAAAAACTAGTAGTTTTTGTTTTTCTTTAGATTTTGAATGAAAAACTACATAAATTTCTTTATATGCCATTTACATCCAACAAAAAGTAGAAGTTTTGGCCTCATTCGGGTTTTGATTGGTTTTTCCATACAAATCAATAATCTTTTTTGTGTATTTTTTGTTGAAAACCAAATAACTACTTATGATACATCCTGTTCATTTGGTTTCATAACATTAAGCTTTTATATATTATGAACAAAATTATATTTTTCAATTGATTAATTTAGGCCCACTATTACAACTTGCCAATAGCTAAAGGTATGATGTTATCGGACAGATAGGAAGCATTTGGTTATTATAAGTTAACTTTAAGCTAAAAGTAACCGATAAGCTAAAGGGCAGATCATCTTACCTTTAAATTTTATAGTGAGGTTTATGTATTTGAAGTTGCCATATTTTCTGAAAAATATGGCAACTTCATTAAACATAAATGTTTATTTATTTATTTATTTAATAGTTTTGGATATAAACGATATATAAAACGAGTTTTTTTAATAACATAAATTTCCAAAACCAAATTGTTTACATTACTTATTTTCTTTACCTGCGGTAAACAATTTTAATAATATTTTATATAGAACACGTCGAATTTTACAAAATTGTTTAACAAATTAAACAATTTTATCTTATCATATTTAAAAGCTGACTTTTATGAAAACAGGTCTAAACAGCATAAATATTTGTTTTTTTTTTTTCTTTTTTTGGTTTTTAATAATGTTACATTTACACCAAATAATAATGTTACATAAAACTAATTTTTAAAACCAGGTCGTTTACATACCTCTTTTTCTCCCAGTGTGGTTTTTATTATTTATTTTATTATACTTTAAATTTTGTATACTTTTGATGTTTAAAATTTATGAAACAGATAAAATAGTTGAAGAAATTTGACTATTTTATTTTGTTAATTTCATATAAAAGCTGAGTGTTCTGAAACCAAGTAAACAGGCTGTGTATTAAATAATTTTTTATTTGTATGGAAAAACCAAAAAAAAAAAATCATGTTGTTATTCATAAAAAACTTATAATAAAAGAAATATTAATTAAAATTATTTTAATAAATTTAAATATTTTACTTAGTATTTTCTTTAAATTTATACATGAAACTTTAACTAAAATTTTATTAGTAATTTCTACTGGGTGTTTGTTTTTTAAAAAATATTTTAAATGCATTTCCTTTCAACAAACTTAATTTTTATGTTAATTGAATATTAATAAGTACAATCTGTTTGTAAATCATTTAATTTATTTTTCATAATAAATATAGTGAATCATTTGCTATTAAAATATAAGTAGACAGATTTTAATTTAAAATAAATTTTATTAATTGAGGAAAATGTTTGAAAAAATCCAAATGTCTACTACATGACAGTTTCCTAATGATTCAGCCATAAGTGGAATTTTAGATTTCAAAAAGAGTTTTCCTAGTCTTTGGCCTGGATGGCTAATAAAAAAAAGTCTGTTTCAAATATTATTTTTTTTTTTCGGTAGCTATTTAGTATTATTTTTATCGTTTTTTTTTTAATTATTAGTGTAATTCCATCAAATTTGTAGTACAAAATAGTATAAATACGTTAAAGACTTCTTCTGTAAATATAATTCATAATGGAATAATTTATTTCTGAAAAAAAAACTAAATTAAAATCCTTAAAATATAAATTAAAATCCGGCAACATTCCCTATTGGTATCTGTCAAATGTCTGAGAGGTAAAAGAGGATGCCAGATGTCTTAATAATTCAATTAATTGATATTATTTAGTAATGTAAGATTGTAACAAAATCTAATTTTTAGTATAATTCCATGAACATTTTCGGATAAATATCATATTAAAATTTACTAATCGCAAAATATTTGAGACGGATTTAACAGATTTGTTTTGTTAAAGACTTTTGCGTGGAGAGTGGTGGCTATTAAAAGAAATTATCGTGATAATGTTTCTTTCAGTCAACATATTTCTTCTTCTTTCCCATATATTTATACTGTTTCAATATTTTATATATATTACTGACTATTTTTGACTTAATTTAATCTCTACATACATGACAGCTGTCAGTCTGCTTTTAATTAAATAAAACGAAATAGTTTTATTATTTTTAATAGTTAAAAAATTATTTTATTACTAACGTCGTCCGTCAATGCTAATATTATATTAGATGTTGCAGTTTAGTCAAGTAGATAAAGTTTTTAAATCAGCAGAATAAAATATGTATTTTTTTTCTATATTAAGAAGACTTTCGTGTTGAAACAAAATTATTAACTAATTGTCTTCACGTAACGTAAAATATTTAACATTAACATGTTAAATGATAAATGTTGATCGTTCAATATTATGTTAATATTAATGTTTTCGATGTTTAAACATGTTTTTTTAACATTTACTTTAACAACCGTGTTAAAACATCGAACAAATTTTCTCTTTTTTCACAAAATTGTTCAAAATTTGTCAGATTTATACGGCAACACTTTACATTTTTATTTGCAAATAAGAGCTAAGCATAAAGTAAATAAAGGCTCAAATACATAGAATACTTTTGCTTCAACGGCGACTGACAGCTGCAGTAAAATACATGCATTTGAATGGAATGGAACCAAATCAGTACACCAAACTTCTGCGTGAAATACTTCAAAGATGAAGTATTGACGGTTGTTTTATTCCTATTTTAATGTTTTTTTTTTTTTTTCATTGAGTTGGAAATTTTAATTTGCAAATTATTATTTGCTCTAAGAACATAACATTTTTAAAGCATTTAATATCACAGTTACACCAAACAAAAACTAATTAGTTTTTGTAAAAACCAAATTTTAAAAACCGGGTCATTTACATACCTATTTTTCTCCCAATGTGGTTTTTATTGACGTATATCTTTGTCCATATATTTGTTATTAAACCGAAGTTCGAATTTTTTTATGTTTAAAGTATTTTTAATATAATTTTAAAAATAATTATTCGAAATTTACGAAACAGATAAAATAATTGCATAAATTTGACAATTTTATTTTGTTGAATTCATATAAAAGCTGAGTGTTCTGAAACTAACTAAACAGCCTGTGTCATAAATAATTATTTTTGTAGTTTTTTATTACTTTTCAATAACAAACCAGATGAAAGTAGTTTTGTATGGAAAAACCAAAGAAATTCATGTAATTTTTCAATCAAAAACCGAATGAAGCCAAAAACTACTAGCTTTTGTTGGGTATAAATGGTATATAAAACAAATATTAATTTAAATCACATTTTAAAACTAAAAATCTCAATGCTGTATAATTTTAATGTTCAAAAATTATTATTATATTATTTGAAAACTGAAATAAAATTTTATATTCCACTTATTCCTAATTCCTAAAGCTAAATATTTAAATATTTTTCATTCATAAAAATTTAGCATGAGCTGTAAGAAAAAAATTCAATTAACATATTAAAAAAATAATAAAATTATGTTTTCCAAATAATTAATTTTTTGTAATTATTTTTTATATTTTATTTCTACCCACCTTATGCTTAAAATAAATATTAAAAATAATCCAAATTTATAAGAAACATGCATATTTGTGGCTGATGGTAATGTTGTAAAAGAAATATTGAAATGGTTGGCGAGTTGTTGTAGTTTTCTTTTGTTTTTATTATTATAATAAAAATTTTATTTGCACTTAATTTCTTTTAATTAGAAATATGTAAATACTTTTGGTTTCACGTTTAATTTTCTTAATAGATATATGTATTTAATTTTTTTGTTTTTGCCGTTAATAACACATGATCTATGACACTGTAAACATTAAATTAATTAGAGATTAATAATTATTATTATCTCTAATAATTTTCTTTTATTCTAATATTTTTATTTATTTAAATAATATGTGTATTTTCTTTTTTTTTAACAGAAAATATTTATTATTTTAATAAAATTTTAATTTATTATTATAATTAAATTTATATTTTCTTTTAAACATAAAAATAATTGTTTATTTGATATAATTTTTCTTTATATTATTTACACGCTTTTTTTCAATAATACTCGCTCGTTTGCTGTCTAATGTTTAACTAACGGTTTTCTATTTTTCTATTGAGTAATCCACCAGCTGATGACCGACCGACAGAACAACCAGCATGATGTGTGTGTTTTTGTTTTTATTTTTTTGCGCTTCTTCGTGTATGCGTGAAAAACTTTTCTTCTAATTCACTTTGTTTACAACCCCTTTTAGTTACCATATGTAGAATGATAAAATTATTAGTAAAGCATTAGAAAATAAAAACAACAATATTTATTATGGTAAAACAATTTATTACTTTTGTTAAATTCCCGCATATGACCACCATTCATTTATATATCTCTATCAAATGATTAATCAATTATTATTATTAAACCCTATGCTCTTTGTTTTATTTTGTATTTACAATTTGCTCTTTTAGTTTTGTTGTCATTATTTCTCTTGTTCTTTGTTTTAAAATATTTCATTCATCATTTTATTAAAAATAAAGTTGCCAGATTAAGGGGTTTTCCAGGTATTTTTTATATTGTTTTTGGAAAATATTTTTATTTTTTAGTTTCCTAGAGGGGATTTATATATTTTTTTCTATAGGTCAAGGGATTTTTCTGCTACTCCGTTATACATACATATAGCGAATAAGATTGCCAAGCAGAGTATGATTCTCATGCCGTGCTGATCGATATTATAGAAATTTCAGTTTCCGTGTGATATAGCAGAAATCGCAAAGGGAACTCCGTTTTTTACTCCGAAGACAATTTTGTTTGCGATAAAAAAAATTTCTCTATCTCAAATAAGAGTTAAAATGTGAACTTCGGTCTAGCGGTTAATTTAATGTCACTACATTTCCTTCTTTTTACAAACGATAGCAATGGAGTAGGATTAAAAAACATCTAGTAGTTTAAACACTGTTGGAATCCGCATTATGATGGATATAATTCGAATGCCTGTAAGATATATTTCACGAGAAACATAACCTAAAAATTTTTCAATAACAGCTGGTCGATGTTGGCAGTATTTTCTATTTATTTTTCGGTCACTTATGCCAATACGATTTGATTCACATAGATCAGAGGAGTTACATTAAAAAACACCAAAACTTGGTCTCTCGTAGACTTAAAATTTGAATTTGAATCGTGATTATCCTTAATAGGAGTATAAGTCGAAGAGATAATATAAATTAACCTTTAATGTAAAACGATTTGATCCCTCTAGATTTTTTCTCGAGACTTTTTCATCAGCCTGAGATCTATATCAAAATTCCATAATCCGTCAATGGCCTCAAAAGTTACTATAATTAAAGAAATTATTTGAATTTATTTTGAGGCTTTAAGAAGACTCAATGGATATTTGAATATCATATTCATAATGAAAATCAAGAGAACAAGGTCACTTTGGAATATTAATTTTGCCACTTTTTTAACTGAGAATCAATCCTATACAGATACTAAAAATTGTATTTTTTTCCTCTAGGGATTAGATGAACAAATCTATACCAAAGTATGAACATTGAGATCTGTGACAAATTTTGTTGTTTACTCTTGTCACCTTGGGAAAAAGATTGTCATAACCTTATCCCGAATATGAATAAGAAAGCATGTTAAATGCGAAGATATTGACGATCTGAGAGTTATTTATTATTTGACAGAAATATTTAAGGGAATATCGTTAGATCATTATATTTCATTAACGGTAGACATTATAATGTCGCTGAGATCTGAAGAAGTTGATATAAATTCAAGAACTCAAATCTGGGTTATAATTTTTACTGAAAAATCAGTTAACATAGGAATAGATGCGATTTCTCCTTCATAATGAAATTTTGAAAGGATTTTGTTCTTTATACTGTGGAGTCGATACACAAATGGGTTTTAAAGATTTTGAATGGATTATCGGTTTTGAAATCATTATATTCGTTAATTTAAAGTGTTAATAGGCATTCGGTATTTTTAATCAAATACAAATATTATGGAGTTGATGGACAAATATTTATATAATATAATTTCAGGAAATGTATAACTTCAGGAAAAGGCCTTTGAAATGATAATAGGATTATTTTAGTATTTATTTTTTTTTTTAATTTAAATATTTTTGTAATAACAAGGTTTCGGTACAGAACTTTTTAGATCCTTTTACAATAATTATTAAAAATGCTGCAATTATTTAAAAACGCTGTAAGAGACTTTTTGTTTCATTTTTAAACCGAAGATACTAAACGAGTTAGCATTCTGAAGTAACCAATTGTTACCTATAAACTTAAATTAGACCTTTTTAAATTAAAGCATTTTAAAGGTTTATTTACGACATAATTATGTTTTATTTAATTGTTTACTTTAATTGTCTGACCTCTGTCAAAATAATGTGTTTCCAAATCCCTAATATGGCAACTCAAGTTTTTGTACTCTAAATAAGTAAACAATTTCTGTCTCTCTTTCTCAATCTTATAAGTACTTTGATTTTTCTTTTCTCTTTTTATTATGAACTCTCTGAAGTGATAATCTTTTTCGCCTTTTTCTTTTAATCTTATCAGTAGTTTTTTTTTTTTTTTGTATTTGAAATCGTAATGTTTTGTGTTTTATTATTGTTACCGAGAAGTTGTTGTTATTTTTATTATTGTATTTTTTTATGTGTTTTACTTCAAATACTATTGGTGTTGTTGTCGGTTTAATCATCAAAGTTTGTTTTTGTGATTTTATTTCTATTGAAAATTGAGTTGTTGTTATTATAGTATTTTTTGTTTTATTATCTGTTAACATATACTTGGGAACAAGTACTTAATATGTTGACTTTTGCAATTTCTTCTTAATACTTTTTTGTTTTATTTTATATTTTTGCTGACAACATAACAAGTGGGTTTTTTCTTTAGTTCTTTTTAATTGTTTTATTTAAAATAATAAATTTTTAGAAATTGAACTGAACAAAAGGGCGGTATAAGGTGAAATAAATTCAAATGAAATTTACAAATAAAAATATTGAATGAAAAATAAAATAATAAATTTATTACAAGTGATATTTGTTAACCTTTTTCAGAGAAAAACAATAATTTCATTCATTTATAATTTTCTTGAAATATTTATATAAATAAATTTATTAGCGCGCCAAAAAATTTCTTTATAAATGTTGATATTTGCAATATTTTATTAGGTATTATATTTTATTTATTTTTTTATTTATTTTCTTTAAAATGTTTAGAAAAGGAAAAATTTCTTTATAAATGTTTATATTTGCAGTATATTCTTAGACATAATATTTTATTTTCTATTTAATTGTGGCTCATACAAAGCAATTTATACGTACATACTACGTATATTTGGTTAAATATTTGTAATAAACAAAAATAAATATTTTAACCAAATCATCATCAACAATTTTTTTGTTTGCTTTGTAATTTAATTTTGTAATATAAATTTATGAAAGAGCAAAATTACCGCTCTTTTTTTATATGAATTGTAAACACAGTGTTGCATGTGCAATTAAAAATTGGTTACTTATAGTAAATTGTTATTCGGTTATTTAATAAAAAAATTATCTTAAGACAGAAATTAATAATGTCTTCAACTCAGATTAAGATTTTTAATTTAATTATCAACTTCTAAACTTCCATGTTGTACCAAGAAACAACTCGGCTCCACCTAAATTAATCAGAAGGTGTGATATAGAAATGAATAGAGAAACTATTATAGCCACATAAAAGTGTTGGCCCCATTCATACCAGTGATGCCAATGGTGCGGTTTCAAAATGACGAATGTGGTTCAGTTACATGAGTATCAGGATGCTTTCAGTCAGGCAACATTTTACTGATTAGACAGACTATATTTAACACTTCAATCGTCAGATATTGATGCAGACTATCGAGCTATTCCAACAGATTTCCACTGCGTTGCATGGATATTGTCCCACCTGGCGGCGACCGATTATTCTTAGCGAATGCACAGAAAATATTGAAACAAATGTTGGTACCAGAAGACATCAATGACTGTAGATACAATAAGTTACTAAATCAAAAGACACCTTCAATTTTGGACTATGAGAGGCAATTTCCCAGTCACTCTAGATCCCTCTTAACACAATATTTTCAATTGCTACTTAGGGCAAAGTAAATCCACATGTTCCAATAAGCCAGCTGATGTTTGCATATTGTCCTATGGTTAGGACCGAACGTAAAGGAACAATATTATTCCCCATGCTGCTAGTAAAGGAAACATGTGCAAATATTTTGGTGTTGAAGCCACAAGAGATGAAAGAGCTTCATGAGATTTAAAATCAACAATTATTTTGAACAGATTGAAATCTTTTCAGAAATCAGTCGCTATACCTAAGATCTTTTTGGGGAAAGAAATTCCTGAAATACAAGTAAAGGTGCTGATTTATCTAGACGAAAAAGCTCTGTGTCAGACGCAATAAAGCTCTGGGTTGAAAAACAAATCTCGCGTGGCGGTAATTATCTCTTAATTGTAGTCAGGTGGGTGTTTGTTGTACGGCCTTCGAGAATTTTGTCTCTCGCTCAAACTGGTGCAGTGTATTACAACGCATAACTATTAAAGTTTTGAGTCGTTTATATTGACCGTATGTCAATATAATGGAAAAATACCATTAAACCAGGTCTTGTCAAATTGGCGCACATGTGCGGACGTTCTCTTAATTTTTCATGTCTACAATACAAAACATATAATAAAAAAAAAAATATTAAAAAAATTTGGTTCTCAGAGTGGCAAGCACTGCTTTAAACTCAAAGCAAATGGATATAAGCTTTCTATATGAAGTTATAGGTCGACTAGGTCTAGAACCTCGCCATAAATTTTTGACAGCTCTGTGTGATGCGAAAGTTTTAACACATATTTCTCTTAACTTTTGAGGCATTTAGGGAATTTTTGATTGCTTTTTACATGGTTTTCGTTTAGTAGATCGGTTACGAATTGGTCACAATGTTTGCTAATGATATTGAAATTGAATCAAAAGATAAATGCTCAGCTCCAAATAAATTCCTCAATTTTAATTATTTTTTGTCTGAGCTCAATTTTTACCCCATTAACCACTGTCTGCACTATGGGAATATTACTACCAAAGTATTTTTCTACATAAAAATAAATATATTAAATTTTATATATTTTATATAATTATATACAAATGTATATATTTTGTTTTATCGCTATTTATTGTTGTTATTGTTTTAAATTATTTTGTAGAATGATCGGATCGTTTATTTTGACCTTTACTCTGGTTTTGTTTTATTGTTTTAATGTTTTTTTCTCTCTTTATTGTTTTGGAATTTTTAACTTATGTGTGTAAAGTACAACTTCCAAATTAAACGTTTAATGTTTTAAACTTTTTATTGCAAAAAAGCTAAAAAATACTTTATTGTTTTAGTATTTATTACAACAATTGTTAAATTGAGACATTATTTCTTAATAATTTAATTTTCTTTTATTTATGTTTCCTTCATAATTTATTGATTTATAATTAGATATTTTTTCACTAAATTGCATTTATTGCTTTTTAGTTTATAATTCATTAAATTTTGTTGTTATTTGTATTTGTTATTGTTGTTATTTGTATTTTTTATTTTTATAGTTTTGTTTTTGCTTAATTTTAAGGTTTCACTTTGCATATTCGCTTCGTTTTTTCCCCCGAATTTGTATTTGTTTCTGTTTTTTCTTTCTTTCTTGCTTCCCTGTCTACCATACCGTTCTACTAAAACGTCAAAATACAACTGTTTTTTCTTTTTTGTTTAAATATGTATTTTTTTCCAATATTATATTTAAGCTTTGTTGTGTGTTTTTATTGTATTTTGTTTTTGTTTTGCCAGTTGGAGCTTTGTAATAAAACAAGTAGCACATACAAGTGTTTTGTTGGTTTTATGATACTCTTTAATGAAAAACTAGTTTTTTTTCTCTTTGCTTTTTAAAGAGATATTTTATATATTTTAGAGTTCTCTTTGTTATATGTGTTAATGTTATAATTGTTAATGGAATCTACCATCCATTAGATTTGAAACAAAAATTACGTTAATAAATATGTATTAGAAGTTTATAATATTGACTCCTTGGTATTAAGTCATTAAAATCCACGATAATATCCAGCAAAGATACTTTTTTAATCTTAAAAAAAGTTTGTTAGGGAGGTGTGTATTTAATTGGGGTCGGGATNNATCCCGACCCCAATTAAATACACACCTCCCTAACAAACTTTTTTTAAGATTAAAAAAGTGAAGTTTTCGTACAAAAATAAGTTAGAATATATCTATAAATAGTATACTTCGTAAATGAAAAATTATATTGTAAAAAATTAATTTGAAACAAAAATCGCAAAATTAAAAAAAATAATGAAAACTTATTGTCAAAATTCTGACATGAGTCATTGAAATATCTTCTTAATTTGTTGTTATTATAATATAATGTTTTGCAATTAATTAAATTAAAAAGATTAACAACGTTGGAGCGATTTAGACTCCTTAAAAACTGCTGATTACACTGCAGTATTCGATTAGGTACAATGGATATGAATGGGTTAACGAAAATGGGATTTTGAAAACATTGAAGGACCAATGTTATCTAAAGTTTTTAGAATCAATGCAATGTCAAATTAATTAAAAACAAGTGATATACATTTTTTTATATATAGAATTAAAATAATAAAATAATTATATATTATACGCAATTCAAATTTAATTTTAGATTATTTGCGTAAATTTTGAATTTAATTTTTTAGAATATTAAGTTTTTAATTGAATAAATTATTAAATAAATAATTAAATAAATTAATTTAAAAGAAAATATTTAAAATCATTTTAAAATTCCGATTAAGACTTAATTTAATATATTTTTTTAAAATATTTGTAGAAAAAATAAGTCGTAATCGACTTTTTGATTTGAAAATTCTCGATAAATCGACTTTCTTGATGCCAAAAGTCGAAAATATTCGAAAA
>MINK01001178.1:0-13411 GCA_001735545.1 Phormia regina
TCCATATAATGTAAAATTTGAAAAACTTGATGGTGGGTATAATAGATTCGGCCGAGCCGTATTTAACATTCGCGCTTGTTTTTTTTCGAAAATTTAATTTACAATTTTAAACACTCCTGATATTTGGAAGTTTTAGCGTTTAATGAAGATAATGCCAACGACAAAATTTCGATTCTTTTAACACTAGATTGGCATGATTTCATAAATTCATCAAAAATATTATCTTTTACTTCTTGTGAAGTTGTGAAAAATGAGTGAAATAAATTATTTTTATGTTCTCTGAAGAATTGTTCTTTCGCATGTAGCTGTTTTGAATATAAACTCTCGGTGTATTATATATTTGATAGTTTCATGCTGCTTTGTACAATAGAGAATAGAGAACAATAGAGAATAATGGTTCACTGAATTATTATAATATGTATTTAAATATTTTTGTATAAAATCATATTTATGAAAAATCCAAACATTTAGTTTATTTTACAACCATTAAGTTAATTTTAAGACAATATTTTTATTTGACTTTAAGTCATATTTTGTTTTGCACAACTATTAAATGTTTGTTTTTGAAAATGTTTATGTTTTCCTCAAACTTAAAAATTTTTACTATAACTTGATTTCACACAACCACTGTATTTTTATGTTAATTCAAATTTACTTTCTGTATAACTATTAAATACACAATTTTGTGTATTAGTTCAGTAGTTTGTTAGTAGACAAACAGTATGTACAATAAATGTAATAAACAAAATAAATTTTTGTGAAAATAAAAGTGCATATAAATATAATGGTAATAGAAATAAATTTTCAACTGGCATGGAAACTTTCGTGGTCGTACGAATTGTTTGAAAAACCCCGCCAAAAAAAAAAAATATATATATATATATATATAGGAAATAAGGGGGATTGTTAAAGAGATTTGGATAAGTGTTCAATTTCTCTGTGTTTTAAGGATATTATTTTGAATGAATGCTAAAAATTGTGAAAAAATATTATATTAAAAAATTTTTATATCTGAAATGTTTTTGCAATATTCTCAATAAACAAATGATGTGAAAATTTGTTCGATAAATGTGGTTTATTTTAAAAATATTTAGTATTACAAACTCGGGAATTATATATATGATAAAAAAAAAACATTGTGGAATCGGAAGAAATATTATAAAAAATATTTTAAATGTGATTAAACTGAATCATTAAATTATAAGAAAATGATTAAATGGATTCAGAATAATGATTACATACAAATATACTTATTGCAACCTGAAATCATATATTGCAATCATAATATGTTGCTCTTAGTTTATTGTCACCTGAACCATATTATTTCTCTGCGTGCATACTTCCGTAGAAATATCGGGAGTGGCTTTGCCGTCCGAGTAATACTAATTGTTATATAATTAAAAGTTTTTATTTAATTTCCAAAATGTGAACCATTAATTTATTTTAAAATTTCGTATACTTCATTTTATACTAAATAATAAAATTTATTGAAAAATTTTATATAAAAATTCTTCTTTCTTCCCCCGAAAAAAGTCCGGGAGAAGAAAACCCTAAGCTCAAGTAATAAGCGGTAACACAACAATTCTTCTTCTTTGATTGCTTCTACGAGATTAACTTTTTTCCATTTCTATAGAATAACTCAGGAGACAAAATGAACGCAGATTTGTGGAACACTGATCTATAGTCACAAAATTAGAAAATTGGTAAAGATTTCAACATTTTTCAAAAAATTTTGAATCGTTTTCATTAGTTTCGAGTAAAGTCAATTTTATCGAAATAACGGGCTGCTTGCAATACTGTAAAATTCTACACCGTTCCTTTTAGCTCTTCTTGAAGCAGTTTTATTATAACCGTTTTGGCATTCTCTAACAGTTTATGTATCATTATTGATAGTTCATCATCTTGCTCGGTCTTCATAGCCGAACCATTTCTCCGTTTCATACGTTTTTAACATACAGCGGGTGCCATAAATAAATAAAATTGTTTCTTGAACTGAATTGGTTCTTTTTCAAGTTATAGGTCGAAGATATCAAAAGTAACATATAATTGTAAATATATGATATATTGTTAGAAAAAATAAATAGTAAAAGATTAATTTCAACATATTACTATTTATTGAATATGGTTCTTTTCAAAGTAGTGAAAAAAAAAAAAAAACAAATGCACCATAGATAACTAAATATCGTTTTTAATAACTATATTTTGTGTTGGCATAGCGACTATCTATATTCTATATATCCCTGGACAATTAAATGGTTTTAATAATAATTAAGACTATCAGATTGGTAAATTATGGTTTAATTAACAGATATATCTATATAATTAATAGGTAAATACATTTTTCGTAATCCCTTTTAACGTCAAACTAAACAACCGATTTTAATAAAAAATATACCACTATAAAGATATTTTCTTATAGATGTGCAGAATATAGAATTTATTAAAATCCGTTTAGTATTTAAGAAGTTATAAGTGGTAAAAATTACTACTAATACCTATACCATAACCAATGAGCGGGTCAATTTATTTAACTGTATATTATGTACATGTATATACAACTCTCTCATTCAAAACATTGTCTCATTGTTGTCTCAAACTGGCCCAGTTGTAATGAAATTAATTTTATTATTACAAGTTGGTATTTTTTATTATTTTAATTCAAATTTATATGGGCAGCGAAGCGCCCCAGGTGTACTCTCGTTAAGTTTAATCTCCGAATTTATTTTAATTTTATGTATCTCTTTTTTCCTAATTTATAAATAAAAATATATTTTCAAACCATTAACCCCTTCCGCAGGACTTAAGTATTGGTTTTCTATACTTAAAGGTTAAAGTTTATACATTTTAGAAGAAAACTTACATATAGCATACATTATATTCCACGAAAATCGTCGGCTTATTTTCAAAATTTTTCATATTTTTAATCATAATCTTCTTTTTATACACTTTTTCAGTCTTTATATAAGTTGTAAATTCTGACCATAGTTTTCGGACTTCCGGAATAAGTTTTTAAAAAAATTTGGGGCAGTACTATAAATAATTGTGATAAATATATGTTATGTTTACTATAATAATAATAATTTGTTTATTGGAGCTAATGTATGTTAAGTACAATCATAATATGATTGCTGCAATTATATAAATTAGTCTTGTACAAAAAAAAAATAAAAATAAAAATTAAACAAGATATATTCGCAATGACAATGTTCAGTTATATTTACTGTGGAAAATCGTTTACAAACAGGTTTAAACCAGATTTAACTAACAATTTTGATATTCACTGCTACAATAAAATTAAAAACTAGTCTTAAATATTTTGCCCTCTTAAATGTATTCTAATTTAATTTATTTTCTCTGTGATTTCAGCGAAATGCCTTCGAAATAAAATATCCCACTGTATTACCACCGAATCCTAATCTCAAGGTATGTTTTATATTTATTTAATTATTATCGACTGAATTCCATATTTTACCTTATTTTTCCTATATATATATGACTTTTGCATTACATTTTTTTCCGTTTCATTGCGCATTGTACGAAAAGGCTCTTTTAATCTTTCACAAAACTGATAACATTTGTGAGGTGATGCAACAAGCATGTAATCGACAACATTTGGAAGTGACATTAGTGAAATCAAAAGAAAGTGCCATGGAAAGTCTTTGCAGTGCCACAGAATGTTTTCACATCATAATAGTTGATGCACGTTCTGCAAAACATTTAGATGCTGAACACATTGCCAGGTAGAAAGACTATTTTTATAATTAAGCCATCGTCACATCAAATCGATGTGCCCCGAAAGCAAAACCAATTAATTTGCATGAACTAATACACCATAATAATGGATTGATTCATTATTTCTTCAGTTTTGGAATATGGACACGCTTTTGATTTTAAATATTGTTATTAATAACTGTTTCGCATTTTTAACTGTTTTCTGTTTTATTTTTAGATCTATTCGTCATATGAGCGGCCATCATTTTACGACAATAATAGCTGTGGTTAAGAAAAGGTACTAAAATAATTAAGGAATATATATTTTATTTTATTTTTTTCAACATGTGGCACGTATGTTTATCAGTGTACATCACAATCAAATCGTCTGTAGCTTCTTCAATTATAAATTATTTTATTATTTTATTTAATTTGCAATACAATAAACCAATATAAGGTACAAATTGATTAACAGATATTTGAGATAAAAAAAATTCAAAGCCGCGAATTCCGAAAAATTGTGCTATATCGAAAATTATATTGAAGCCTTGTTTATGTAAAAATGTCGAAATTAATTTTTGGTTTTCTAAACAACCGAATTATAGAACAAAACTAAAAATTAATAATATAAATATACACACAAACATGTACAGTAATGTATATTTATAAATGTGAAAGTAAAGCATACTTTATGGCTAACATTTCATTTGTGGATATAAAAGAAATCATAAATCATAAAATAATAAGAATCAATGACTTCGGCACTATTTTGATAGAACCAAATACATACATGAAATTTAGTAACGGATTTATGTTAATCGCTTACTTAAATTCTTATAACAAATCCGTTTAAACTATTAAAATTATTTACTTAATTAATTTTTTCATTGTTTATACATATGCTGAAAATTAAATTTAGTTTATATTATTTTTAGCATATCGGAAAGAGATGATGTACTGAATGCACTATTAGACGCTGGCGTTAATAGGGTAAGTACATTTACAAAAAATATACAATTCACACATACATATATTATATACTCTTTCTCTTTATATCTGTCCCATTCCAGTGCATGGCTGAAAGCACAAATTTGTCAATGTGCACAATGGAACTAAAACAGACCCTTCATTCAATAGTACGACCACATAATGTCATATCAACGCAGCAGGTAACAATATTTACTCTACTATAGAAATATTAAATAAACAAATTTTAGTTTAAAAAAAAAAAATGTAACGGTTTAAGAAGCACTTACACATTAGCTGAATAGCCAATTATTTTAACGCAGATACAATTTCTTTCATAATATTATTGCAAATAGGAATTTTAGAAAGTCACTTCAGGAACCAATTACTTCCAAGATGTCCAATAACTCATTTATATAAAAGCAATCAAACTTTAGTTGTGTTGCGTTTTGAGAACGTAAAAGGGATACGTTTAAGTCGAATTCTATAACTATAAAATTGTTCGTAGAGGTGAAACATTTGTTCGCAATGGCAATGTTTAGTTATATTTACTATGAAAAATAGTTTACAAACAAGTTTTAACCAGTACAAATGCTAATACATATTATTTTTACAAGATTTATGTATTAGCATTTGTACTTGAGAAAGCTATCATTTAGTATATGAAACTAGAAATCATATAAAGTAAAACTCAATTATTTCATTTTTAATACAAATAGAAAAATTAATCTACTCGATAATCCACAATAGATCATTTTTAAAAGATACAAAAACTAGAACTAATATCAATATTGAACTTTAATAATATTAATTTACAAAAAGACTGAACTAATAATATATCATATATATATATATTTTTTTTAATACATGCCTCTAATAGGTATTTTCAATTCTCTCGACGGAAGCTTATGGTTATAATTTCTTAGGCTAATTTTCTTAAAATTTTGTACAGTTTTCGTTTTATTTTATGCCTTTTACATTTGTATATATAATTCAAAGTGTATTTTTCATATTACAGGCTCTTTATACTGCACTGCATCGACTGAAAGAAGTTTTAATTATTACCGACGATCTCCTAAGAATACAGTACGCCAACAGATCTGCAGAACGATTGCTAAATATGAGATTGGTAAGATTTCATTTTATTTACTTTTAATGAATTTATATTCTTGGTTCTATGAAAACTTTACTTTTCTATTAACAAATTAACATCAAGTAAATCATAATATAATAAAATAAAATTTATTTAATTTACATCGTGATACAAAACCAAGGTAGTTTCATTTAAAAAAATTTAACAAGAAAGGGATTTAATCAAGTTTATTTAACAAATAATAAACAAATAGAAAAAATATTAAAATAGTATTGCCACTTTAGTAAAAATGCATAAGATTCCCGGAAATTCCATAAAGATTTATGTAATACCTAGAATATTTGTTTTATAAAACTATGTGTGTATTCGTGTAAAGAAAGTGGTGATACCACTAAATACATTTATACAATGTAATTAAAATTATATTTAGAAAATTTGTAAATCCTTTTCATAACTTTGTGCTCAAGAAATTTGTTAATATAATATAAATCGTATCTTTGGAATAATACCAGCAGAATTCTCTTGAAAATCGTTACATTGTCCTAATTATGCACGTATTTATTTAAAATGTGCTTTGCTTTCGTGTTGGTTTCTTGAGGATTTAAAATTTAGAAATGTTTAATTTTTTTAATAAAATATTTCTTTTAATAAAATAAATAGTATAAATGAACAATTTATTGTATTGTATTGAATATGGTAGCATAAACCCATTTGTTGTCAAATGTTAATATGTTGAAAAATATTTTGAAATGAAACTACCTCCTATCAGAGATTAACAACTAGATATTTATGTGGGTGATAAAACCCTAATCGAATTGTCAAAAACCTAATTCATAAAATAACAAAAAACATGTAGTCACACATATATTTTGTTTCTGTGTTTTCTAGTAAAATGTCTCAAAATTTAGTATCAGATGCCTCTTGCATAAATTTCTAGTTCTATTCTATGCCTCCTATTTTCCAAATCACAATTTACAAAAAGCTCATAAAATAGTAAAATCAGGGATGGAAAAGTTAATACTATAGTACTTTTTTCGATACTATTTAATTATCAAAAGTACCGAAGTACTCCCCGAGTCATTTGATACTGTCAAATGATTAGTTTAATATTCCATAATAAATTTTCCATTTTAAATTTTAGAGATTAAATAATTTTCGAATACAAATCTATATTTTTTAGAACGTTGATTTATCATTATAATTATTTTTGCTTAGAAGTAATAATGAAATTATAATGAAGACATTTAGAAACGTAATTATGACCATGCAAATAAGTTTATAGCTATAGGTTTCAATTTATAGAATTGTTTCCATGTTCTGCAATTCAACTGAAGGGTATGATCTTAAGGAATAGATTTTGAGACAACTTTTTTCATTATTTGAATTTACAGGAAAATTGAGAATTAATGTTTTCGTTCCCTGAGACAGCAGTTTGAATCTGGCATTCTCTTTCAATTAAATCAAAAGGAAAATCAAAAACATTTTGAAAAAAGAAAATATAATTTCTTTAAGTTTTAAAGGAAATTACGTATTAATTTACTATCGTATTTAATCCATTACATTACATTCATTGAGTTTTGCAAAAAATGTTTGCCAAAATATTTTTATTTTCCATCCAATAATGAAAAATAAAAGACAGATTTTACACTCAACTATTTTTCTCTTCTCAATTATGTATTTGTATGCGAGAGATGTAAAAAGAGTAAAGTATACCCCTTTGCCTCTCTTTCATACGAACTCAGAATTGCGTTAAAAAAAAAAAAACTTAAAATCGGATTAAATTCGTTACGTGTCTGTATATTTCCTTATTCATTTCATATATGCTGGACCATTTTTTTAATTATAGTTTAATGTGAAGCAACGAAAATGCAAAGCAACATAACATCGGCTTTAATATCGTCTTGTAAATTGGTTATGAGCATTTTTATTACATATTTTAAGGTTATGTATTTCGAGATTTAAATTATCCGAATGAAACTAAAAAAAAAAACTAATTTTTGTAAAAGTTATAATTAAAAGTATTTCTGATAACTCATACTCCAAAATTTTATTATTTATTATATTTTTTATAATTTGCAAATGAACAATTTTTTTTTTTTTAATTTTTAACAAAGAGATTTTATATTATTTTTACCCAAGGAAATCATTGCCTTCATTAATATTATATTTTTTTTTTTTTATTTGATCTACAAATCTGAAAATTTATTATCTATACATTTTGAAAAAAAAAAAAAATAATAATAACTATATTTTATCAAAATCTTAAATTTGAAAATTTTGATGTTTCGTTGTTTTTCACTTACGATGACGATATGAATATTTGTAAATAGATTTTATGTAAAATGAATTACTTTTTAATTCGCTTTGATAACCAATAGGATGAAATTATAAACAAACCCCTGGCCGAAATCTTTGTGTCCGATGTTTCCTCAATTAACCACAATACCGGCAAAGGAATACGAGAATTCGACGGCATTCTGACAGTTAAAAGAAAAAATCAAGATGGCATACCAATGCATGTTCGGGTAGTTCCAGTTGCTTGTATTGGCAGGTATTTACAATATTCATCTCAATATTAAATATATAATTTGTATTATAATGTATATATTTTGAAATCTGTGTACCTGTAATAATATTAAAATATATAATTGTTTGGACCAGAACTCCAACACATTTTGTATTTAATTTTGATGTACCTGGTGGACAGACAGATTTCATAGCAACTCTGCCACAACCAAAAGAAGCTCCAAGGGGATCGCTTCATTCAATACGACGAGGAAGTTTTGATGTTCGATCTATTGCTTCCGATGGACTTAGGCGTACAAGTTTAGCAAAGCTAACATCTTTACCTTTAGAAGCACCTATAACAAAGGTATGATTTACCAATACATTCTTACGAATCATTACACTCACATTGTGCAAATATTAAACTAATAAATAGTTGCATAATGTCCATTATTTTGTTTAATTTTATTCAAATATTTTTGCTTTATAGTTATTATTTATTTTTATTTGCTATTATTAAGTTTTTTTTTCTTTTCTTTTAATTATGTTATTACATTTTGTTGTTATTTATTATAATTAATTGTACTAATTTTTTTCTTTTTTATTTATTGCATTGCGTTCGTTATATGTTAACACCCTCTTGCATTTTACTGATCTGCGTTCGATTCGTTTTGTTAATGCGTTGTTCCATCGTTCGATTTTATGTTTATTCGAAAATTGAAAAATCGTGCGTTAATTACGCCTCTATCTAAAATGTAATCAACAAAAAATGCAAAAAAAAAAAAAAAACAATTTAAAATGATCTGCTCTGAAGATAATAAATTTACTCTCACAAGTACAGGAGAATTGTTCAGCGGATGAGGCACGTCTTATTGATAAGGTTATGGAATTTTTGAAACGAGAAGGATTATACAGCCCTCAAATGAAGGAAATTCGACCAGATGATCCTATTGCTACCGATTTAATAGGTGCTCTTCTAACTGTTAGTATCTAGATAATAAATATTGATCAATATAATTTGTAATTGTTATTTGAATTATCTTTTGCGAATTTATTTTAGGGGCCGAATGTTTATTCATCTCGACGAAGTTCAAATGACTCTATTGTCAAATCTGGTCGTCCCTGCAATAGTACAAACACTCCTGGAATAATGCCAGCTAAAATGAAGGTTAGCACAGAATATATTTATTTAAAATTGTTAAAATTTATTATTATTATTATTATTATTATTTTTAATAGGCAACACCCCTCATTATGGAAATACTGGAAGAATCTCTAAACTGGGAATTTAATATTTTTAAACTTGAAGAAGTTACAGAAAGACATCCACTTTTATACTTGGGTATGGAAATATTTAGACGTTTCGATGTCTTCTGTACCCTTGGAGTAGACGAAACAATATGTAAAAATTGGCTGGCTTTAATGGAAAGTCATTATCATGCTGATAACTCATATCACAACAGTACACATGCAGCGGACGTAATGCAGGTATAGTTAAACTTTTTATTTCTTAACTCATACAAGAATTGTGCCTTTTACAATAATTGTCTGTTCTTTATAGGCAACGGGTGTTTTTATAGCACAACTGGCTGCCAAGGACCTAGTTATGGATCGTTTGGAAGAGGCCACAGCACTAATTGCTGCCGTCGCCCATGATGTTGATCATCCTGGACGTTCCTCGGCCTTTCTCTGTAACTCAAATAGTCCACTGGCTATAATGTATAATGATTTAACCGTACTCGAATCACATCATGCATCAACTACCTTTAGACTCGCATTAGGTACATACTTTATAATATTCCTCTATATTATTTCCTATATTTATATATTTATGTCCTTGTAAGAAGTGCTCTCTTGTGTTTTCGATATAATAAGACGTCTGAATCATTTCCACATTATTATATATGTGAAACTTCTAAAATTGAAATAAATATATAAAAAAAATGTAATTAATACATAAGTAATTAAGTATCAAACAAGATATAAAAATATATGTTTACGTTAACACATTTAAATATTTCAAAATTTAACATTTAAGATTTCTTAAAACTTTAAAAGTTTCACCTTAAGTGAGCGGATCCTTCAACTATTTGTTGATGGACACGCTTTTTTTTAAATGTATCGGCCGAAAAGTATAAACTCGAGTTACAAAGGATTTTTAATTTTTAGTATTTGTTCCATTACTTTTTGCTTCATAAGCAGATAATGTATATATGTAAAGCAAATATTTTAATCGACATACATCGTTAGATCCTCTTAGATTTTCAAGAGAATATAGGATATTTGTATACTAGGGTGGTCCAACAATATACGATGAAATCCAAATTATATAAAATTATTAAACGTTGCTTAAATTATAAAAGGGTATACCATTTAGATTATAGTTGTCAAATTTCAACTTTGTACGATGATTGGAACAGGATGCTAAATAGGAGAATAACTCAATACAAACCTAAGAATTATTTTCTAAGGAATGATTTTAAAGAATGTTAAATTAAATTTTTATAAGATCAATTAAGTATATACGTGAAATAATTATAAATATATTATTATTTTTATTATTATTATTATTAATTTCTAATTTTCAATATTTTTCCACAGCTGATGACAACGTCAATATTTTTAAGAATTTAGATAAAGATACTTATAAATTGGCACGAAGTACTATTATCGACATGATTTTGGCCACTGAAATGACAAGACATTTTGAACATTTAGCCAAATTCGTTAGTGTCTTCGGCGCAGAAGTTGAACCTAGAGATGTAAGTTTTATCTCTTAATATAATTATTTTCTATTATAATAATAATTTTACATAGTGATTATTGAAAAAATGGAGCATATTTTTAATACAGCTAAAATTGCATTTAAAAATTCAAACTACATTAAACATTTAAACAAATTTTGTTTGTTTTTTTTATATTTTAAAACAAAAAAAATTATTTCAATTATGAAATTGGTTTTATTAATAAAAATTTAAATAGAATCCTCTAAATTTAATTAATATTATTAAGTGTAAACAATTTACATTTTTATAAATCTCAATTAATTTTTTAATCATATTAATTTCTTGTATGATTAGAATTGACCATAAAATTTATTAAAATATTAACTAGATTTGTACCCTTCCTTCATTATTAATACTACAGAAATTATTATTTAAAGTTTCATATTTTTTTACTATAGTAAAAGTAAAATAATATACCTTGTTCGGCTTGAGGTCTCAATGTATAAAAACAACTCTTTTATTTTTGAATTTTATTCTTATCAAATATTTCGACCAGCTTTGTTGGTCATCTCCATTAATAAAAATAAAAATGAAAAAAAACATAACATAACGAAACAAAATAATAATAATTACAATTAATTGTATAATCTTGATATTTAGATTTGCATCATTTCATGACAGATACATGCAAGAAAATGGAAGACTTATAAATATCTCTTCGTAAGCACAGATTAATTATTAAACAATAGACAGTTAAAGCGTGAATTAGTTGGTTGTTTATGTGACGCTTCCTCCCGCGAAGGAAACAGCTGATCGTTTATTTTGCGTGTATTGTAATGACAACAATTATTGAAACTTGACGTTGATGTTATGTCTGATTCTGTTGAAAACAGAATTTTCGCAAGTTGTTCCAAGTTAAGAATTTTAAGAAGTTAAGAATTATCTTATAAATAAGGAATATTAAACAAAAGAAAAAGGATAAACAAAGAAATCAATAAACCAAAATAAATACATACACAAACTATTAAATAAATAACTTTTTGGCTTATTTAATTTTAATCAGAGTTGCTTTTTTACGACTTTCCAAATTAAGAATTTATGGTAACTCTGAGGTTTTGCTTACAAATGTCAAAAACATATGTCACTTTATTAGTTTTAAATAACTGCACAAAATCCTTTCCATAAACAAACGGGACATCAACATCACATAAACAACCAACTAATCCGGCCTTAAGACTTATCATATGATACCCTACACCTTTCTGACCCACAAAATGTTCTTTTAACTTTTATAAACCTTATTTGTGTTAAATATTAATATTTCTGTAGAATTTTTCCTCGTTAAAGTGATTACAAACGGATTTGTACTAAATTTGTGCTAAATTTCCTCAAAATATTCCTATTTTCAAAGCAGCTCAGAGACTCTATATATATTTTATATGATATAAACAGAAAAAAATCAAAATTTCTTTAATAAAATTATTAACTAAATTTGTATTGAAGTTTAATTATATTATTTATTAATATAATTAATTATGTCTTTTTAAGAAAAAAACAATAATAATAAAACCAATTATTGTAATTATTATCATTTTGATGATTGGAGCAAAATCAATTAAAAATTAATTAATATTACAAATTTCGTAATTGAAGTCGACTTTTACTTTTTTCTGTGTACTCAAATATATTGATATTTGGAAAACTTCATACACTATGTCACGTACAATTGGTTTCAACAATTTCAAAAATTTACAAAGTTGAAAACGATAGAAGATATGAAATTTGGCACATTGGTTCGTCTTCCAGCTTATATATCCGCTAAGAACCGAACTTTAATAATTCGAATTTTTAGGGGGTAAATTCGGTAATAATCATTGTTATTCATTAAAAAATAATTGGATACTTCTCTGGAATTTTTTGAAAATTCTTTTAGGGAAAAATGGATAAAAAGTGTATTTTGGTAATCTTTTAATAAAGATTTTAATAGTTTTTCACAAAATATTTTTTCTTTTTATTGACAAAGTGGAATACGTATTTTCTGTGTCGCATTCGTGGTGTCTTTCTTTCCATTTTGATTTCTTTGAAACGTAAACATCATTCAATCATCTACTTGATTGATTTAATTATATTATTAATTGAAAAATATTTTTTGTTTTTATTTTTTTATAGTTTTTAGTAGTTGAAATAATTTTAGTGAGGGTGCATATTAAAATAATTTTTTATTTAAAGTGACTTTCACAAGCAGGGACATTGTGGTAATTTTTCGTTCTACAAATGGTACTTATTGAGTATAACCTTATATCATGAAATTAAAAGTATACGAACCTAATGAAAACTTTAGCAAATTCTATACATTGAGTGGTTTACATCGTGCTCTATTTTCCAATACTTATATATTTTTTTAGTTTAA
>MINK01001180.1:0-19246 GCA_001735545.1 Phormia regina
GTGTGAAGAGAGCCTTTTTTTTTGTTTCTGAGCGAATGAAAAGAGTTGGACTTCTAGTTTTTTCTATGGTTATACCCATCATAATAATGAGATGGGGTTATATTGATTTTATCATTCTGTGTGTAATATGTTGAAATAATAATTTAAGGCCCCATAAAGTGTATATTTTCTGGGTCGTGGTTTAATTCTGAGTCGATATAACCATATCCTTGCGTTTTTGAAAGCAGGATAGGGCTCGAACTAAAATCGTAGAGAGATGAAATTTGGCTCAATTTGCTATTGAATTTGAGCGTAATTGGTTAAAAATCAAAAACAGTTATGGGTAAAATACCAAAAGCACTCTGTGTTCCTAAAACAGTTTTCTGCTGAAATCTTTTAAACAAAAGCATGTATGATACAAAATTTTGTACTTATAGTTCGAGGGTCGATATAAAATTGGAAAACAAAAAATGGGCGTGGTCAGCCCAATTTACCACCCACCTTCCATGGACAAAATACTAGAAATGCATGGTGTCCTTTATAGCTTCATTTCATAGTGTTCTGCTCAAACAGAAGCATCTACGATAACGAAATTTTGTACGAACGTTCGAGAGTCGATATAAACCAGGCCACATCTGGTTTATATCGACTACTTTACCACCTACTGTTATAGCTTCATTTCATAGTTTTTTGTTGATATCTCTTAAACAAAATTATGTACGATAATGAAATTATGTACAAATGGTTCAAGGATCAATGTGAATTCGGAAACAAAACATGGGCATGAATTTAAGTAAAAATCATTCTAAAGCATTCCATAGACACATACTGTATAAGCTCAAGCAATAAGTATGTATTAGTAAAATTGTGAGAGCATAGCAAATGTGTGTCACACCGACAAAATCATTTTGATTTCAAAAAAAAAAAACTCATACTGCAAACAAATATTTTTAATTAATTTTTGGAAAATTTCTTTTCTTATATATTTTTATTCCTTTTTTACAAAAATAAAAATTTAATTGATAAGTGTGTTGTAAATTCGTCAATCATGTACATATAGGAGGATTCATCGGCTTCATATTTATGTCAATAATCTATGGTCGTATCTCTTTGCAGTATGTGTCTATGGGGTGCTTTGATGAATATATATGTTTTTATTATAAACTGTCATTTCAATTTAATTTTACAAAAAAAAAAAAAAAAAAAAAAAAAAAAAAAACTATTTTCTTAACAAAACAATTTAGTAGAAATTTTTTTTCAGCCGATTTAGTATTTTTCCAATTACTGGCATTCTGGTAACACTGATACGAGTATATTGTATGTATTTGCATAAAAACAAGAGAAATGTATGAAAATAAAACAAACCACAACGATCTTGTTTCTGTCAAAGGCTCTCAATTTTATCGAAAATGTCAAATATTAAATTATGCTACAATTACATGTAAGAATATGTGCGTATGTACATATGTATATACTTTTGAACGTAAGTATATCTTACAGAACGTGTAATTATGTATGTATATAGTATACAAATGTATTATTGGATATATGGTGATACAATCCTACGCGTATGGACGCAATAACTAAACCATTTGGTTAAATTGCTTAAAGTGTGAAAATCCAGATGTGCATTAATTATTATCATATAGGCCTTGGGGTTTTGTGTTGGTACTTAACTACTTTTACATACAATTCATATGTGTGTATGTATCTATGACTGTGTTTGTTTGTAGATACAAATGAATGGACAAACACCTCTGTGCGTTGTCTTGTGTTGCATTGTGTAGTGTTATGTGTTCGATAAGAGATAAATATAAAATTTATGCATCCATTTAGCATAAAGCTTGAACAAAGTAAGCCATTGCGGTACTAATTTAATCGATACATCGATGAAGCCGCTATCAAAAAATCTGTATCGCTATTTATTTCCGATACGTTTTCAAAATACAACAACTTTCTTATGTGTTTTTTTATTCATCATCATCATTGTCGTCGTCGTCATCGCCATCATCAGCTGCATTTCTAAAGAGAAGATCGACTGTATGGGATTGATACAAACATATCATATCTCAACGATGTGTTTCGCCTCAAGCTCACATTATTGTGATTTTCAAAGGCATCGGTGATGCCTTCTTAACCATAATTTCTTATATAAAAAAGTAAAATAAAAATGAAATTAAATTAAAAATAAAAATGTGGACACAATCATGGACCAAATGGATTTGTGATATACATACATATATATGTACATTAGGATAGTCCTGAAAATAATTCCTGATATATTTACCTATAATGCAACTTATAGCCCTTTGTAAGTATAAAAAGTGCATAGTTTTTATTTTTGTTTATTTTAATTGGAAACATCGAAAAAATATTTTTTATTTATATTAATGGGTTAGCCCTAATATAAATACATGCCGTTAAGGGTGAATTTACAAGAAAGTTAAAGCTTCAAATAATATTGAAAAAAATCACAATTATTATTTAATTAAATTTTATTTCTATTTAGTTTTAATTACACTGGATGAACAAAAAAGTCTCGCTTTTTAAATAAAAAATACACAAATTTTTATTAATAAATTTTTATCTCCAAAACTACTGCTCGAAACGAATGGAAATTTATGGAAGATTCATAGAGGAGAGCCTAAGTTTTCCAAAAAATGATCTGTGATAACACGAGATCAAATTTATTACAGGGTTGCAAACGTAAGAAATTTTATTATGAATTAGATTATTAATCTAAATTCAGGAATAGAGTAATTGTGTTTCATAATTTTTTGTAGTTGTTTGAATTCATAATAATTTATTGTTATTATTTTATAATTTTAGTATTTATTGAATTGAAATCCTCTAATTTAGTATAAGAGTTATTACCAGGAAAACCATAATATGGTAAAAAATAATGGGTTTTATGCGCATTAAATATGTAGTATTTAAGGAAAAACATGCTTTAAAACCGTGAAAATTTGGATGTAACAACAAAGTTTTTTATCATTTTTAACAAAATTATGTTTTTTTTTATTAAAACAAAGAAAGGGCTTATTAATAATACAACGTTAAAAAAAGAAGGCATAACTTTAACAGATCAACCGTATCGAAATTTAATTTCCTGTTTTCTATTCTTATAAAAACGTGATTGATCTTCTATTTTCTTACCCATCTAATTATAAACAATATTATTGGTGCAGAAATTATCAAAATTACCATATCGATCCCTGAACGCCATAATATCGTAACCGACAACATTTTCGAAATTCCTGTTTTGATGGAAATCTATAATTTTAAATCATTTAGATCATCAGATAAAATTTAATCGACGTGAAAGTGTCATTTGAAATGCTTTCTCTGTAAAGTTTTATTTACGGCACATTTTTGTGGTTGATGGTCGATAAGCTTTCATTAAAAAATATATTCTTTTTTCAATATTAATATCAATCATATCATCAATCTTGTTGTTGCAATTAGAGTTAGTTTCATGAAGTATAAAAAAATATTCTTAAAATGCTCTAAAAGGGTCGTTTTTGCCCTAAAAGGGTCATTTATGCCCTGAAAATAACAAAATATGTGCACTTAAAGTCACCAAATGCAAAAATATGTCTTTAAGGGTAAAATATGCGATAACAAATTAATGCCAAAAAGGTTTATTTGTTCTGAAACGGATGAATATTTTATCAATGTCCAGGAAAAAATATGCATTTGCATATCTTCATACTCGTTTAATAGTTTTTCTAACTTTACACTCGTTATCATTGAACTCATTCACAGTTTTTTTTTTTTTTTTGGAAATTTCCAAATATTTTACATAATATTTAATAGCATCAAGCCCGTATACCCATCTCGTAATAATTAATTGAGGAGAAATGGACAATTAGGATAATTTTAATTAATTTGGCTACTTAGAGACTCCTAAGAATACAAATTATTTTTATTGTTTGTTTAAAATTATCAGTCGCTGAATAAATATAAAAACTTTAAACTTCAGAAAACAAAATTTTAACACCTTTTTCAACATTTTTTTAAGAAATTTTGTAAACTTCATGAAACATATACAGAAAAAAGGGACCAATTAATAATACATTCAATTACAAACTTGTTTAAATTTGCACTTTTCACTAAAATGATTATATTATTTACTAAAAACTGTAAAAAGAAATGAAAAAACAGAAAAATATTTCCAATTAATAAATTAGTTAAATCAGAATAATATTTCATTTAGTATATACTAATTGTTAACAATTTTTTTACAATTCTGGTTTAAATCCTTCTCAGAATTTTTAAGTAAAAAGAGTAGTTTAAAGGGTGTTGTTATATTCACGATCAATTTTGTTTCATTCCATATTTCTTCGTGAAGTTTAAAAATTAAAATTTTTGTTAATAAAAACCCCATAAATGTTCATTTAGATTGGTTTCTGGTGATTATTAGGGTTATTCTTATTAAGAAAGTTATGCTTTATAATTGTGAAAGAATGTTTTGGGTTATTATCCTGTTAAATATAAGTCGGTCATATATCCCTAATTTCACATTACTTGTATTTTAAATGTCTACATGAACGGTTCTCAAATGGAGGTCAGCGACCTAGAAGGGGTCCTGAAAAATATTCTTGAAAACAATTTTTTTAATGTAAATACGGAATGATATGTTTATTCAAAACATCCTTTAACTTAAGACAAAAGTGAAGAATCAATTAACTACAAATTGTTTCCTTCTTTCTTTCTTTCTTACTTTCTTTAATTTTTCGTAAATTTATAATGCCAAGAGCTTAATGCCCTTTCTATTCTAACCATAGAAAACGTATACGGAATAAAATTGCAAGAAAATTTTCGAATCTAGTTAAAAACATTTTACTTATCATAAAAATGACCACGTGTCTTCTCATTATATTGTAAACATTTTGTGGAAATCAGACTTCTAGTTCTAGTTCAAAATATTGACCAAATGTGAACTACTTCTGAAAAATTTAATTTTTCTTTTATTTTTATATTTATTTCATATTAAATGATTAATATGTTAATTCAAATGGTAATAAAGATTAGATAAAATATCATTTTTTTCGGTCCATTTCAATTCACTTAAAATAATAATACAAAATATTGGATAAACAAATTTTTCAAAGTAAACAATTTTCATATGTTTTAGAAAGCCTTTATTTTTATTTTTTGATTAATATATTTATTTTTGTAAAACAAAATTTATTGATTTCACAAAAATATATATCGAGGTACACAGAAAAAAATATATCAATTTTTTTCTTAATTAAATTTTTAACTAAATTTATNNTTAATTAATATTACAAATTTCGTAATTGAAGTCGATATTTACTTTTTTCTGTGTACATTTTTTAGTAAAGATATATCTTTTAAACTACTTAAATATCTGGATATAACGACAGGATGATTCTGGGTTATGTTAAAAGCCCTAAATTTCATGAAATTATAAAATTTACAAATATTTCTAAATTAAAACCGACTATATATGTTTAAACCCTTAAACTCATGAATAAAAAGTGAGTTATGATCATGTCTGATATTTTAAATCAGCAAATTTAAAAGCATTTTAGTTGAAATATAGCAATGTTTTGTGCTTGCTGGAACCCAACTCCTAAAAGTAAGTCCTTGTGAGAACCCCTGGTCTACATAATACTCATAATACTCATAATCCATAATTCCATCTATAAATACTAAAATACCTACTTCAGATCCCATCACATACCCTCTAACCACAACCCTTCTTACTGATTACAAAATTATTGGACTTGATCCCAATTACAAAAATGTTATCCTCTCAGACATTTTTTAACTTTTTCTGTATTCTCTTACGAATTATAATATCAATTGTATAATTCTATTGGGGGGTGGGGTTTTCTTTGTAGCAGACCTGACTCTACAATTATGTATTTCTTTAATATTTCTAAATTTGTAGAATGCAACAAGTGTTTCTAAGTAAATTTCATTATATTTAGCCCTGTTCGATGAATTTGCCTTGTAATTTTGTTTCACTAAACGTGTAATATTATGTACAACCAGCTTTTGTGAACTTGAATATTCTGCTGATTTAGATGTATTTATCAGCGAATTTAATTTTTTTATATTTTAGAATAAAATGATACATTTTTCTTAGTTTCTATGCCTTTTTTTTATAATTTAATTTTTCCATAAGGACATTTTTTGAATTAAAAAAATAGTGTTCAGCTATATTTTTAGATATCTCGCTAGCTTTCGACAAAGTTTGACACAAAGGCCTAAGATATAATATTAAATGTTTACTACCACTATGTACCGCCAAAATGGTGGAGTCTTATTTATCTGATCGATTATTTAGAGTAAAATATAACGATTTTTTAACGGAAAAATTTGGAATAAAAGCAAGTGTACCACAGGGAAGTGTTCTTGGACCTAGCTTGTACTTAATTTACATTTCGGCAATACTCAGTTCCCACGAAAACCCACACTTGATATTTACCTTCGACCTGTGGAAACGTGGTTGAAAAACTGGCGTATACGAGTAAACGAATTGAAAAGTAAAAACGTTACATTCACCTTTAGAAGAGTAACTTGTCCTCCTGTTAAACTTAATGACATAAGTATACCGCAGTCCGATCATGTTACATATCTTGGTATACAATGTGATCAAATATTATTATAAGAAATCTTAAAAGCTTTCTCTGATTTTACCACATATTGAGCAGCGTTCGATAAATAAAAAAATAGAACTTTTAAAAATTATTTTGCTTTTAATAAATTATACTTATAATTACCAACTATTTCACAAAATCATCAACTTTCGAATTTGTTACATAGTCTAATTTAATTATAATATATTTTCCAGCTTTATTTTTTTGGGACATTTCTGACCTTTTTAAAGTCAAATTTAGCTTCTTTTTTTCTCAATTTCTGGCAACGCTGCTAAAACTATCAAAATTTGATTCAATAAATGATATATTTACAACATTTCTGTGATCAAAATAATTTTTTTGTGCAGTGCGTGTTAAAATGTACATCTTGACATTACCCAACCCAGTTTCATGAAAATTAAATATAAAAACTACTATATCGGGATATATTATAACAAATAAAAATTTTTATTAAAACGACAAAAAGTAAAAATAAAAAATTATACGTAATGCTCTACTTACATATTCTTCACTATAAAACCGCCAATTAATTGAATTTTCTGACAATTTTTAAATTTAAATGTGCACGCTTTCATATAGAGAATACACAATATTTTTCTAATTTTTGCGAAAAGAACCAAATTCACAACTTCTAAACTACAGTTATGAGTACTAACTGTGCTAACAATGTTACAAAACTAGTTTTGTTGTAGATTGAATACATTAAAAAAAATTTCAACATTTATGATAACCCTAATTTGGTTGCTTATGTTCTGCACAGCACTGTATATATGTACGTAGATATGTTGCAAAATATTTAATGTTAATTTTTAATGGTTCACAAGATTCAACCAAAATAACCGTCTGAGGCACATTCTAAATATTTTTAATTTTTAATCTATTCGCAAATTTTGTTAGGGGTGAAACCGATAATTTTAACCGATAATTTTCATTGTATAGAAAAAAATGTACTTCAAAATAAACACACATATGAATGTATATGTATCTACATATTTACATATAGTAGTTGCGTATATTAACAAAATTACTTACATACATATACATATGTATAGTGTACACAGAAACATACGTATGTATGTGATGTAGTCATATTAGCACAAAGTACAGTTTAACGATGGGTGTGACAATATATTTATACAGATTTGTTGTTTTCTTGTTTGTATCCATGTTTTTTTTATGAAAATACGAATGTGTGCGTCTACTTAAGAAAATTGTTGGCAATAATGAAAGAAAAAAAAAAAAAAAAAAAAAAAATGAAAAAAAAAAAAAAAAAAAAATAAGATGGAAAACAAGTTTTGGCTTTCACGGAGTTGGAGTCATTTCTGTATTGACAATTTGCTAATTTGTTCGTAAATTATGGCTGAACATTCAAGTAAATAAATAATAATTAATTTAACTTTATTGGGCTTTATCTAAGTATTTGAAAATGTCACATTCTACTTAAAACACCAGCACACGAACTCAAGCAAATGAAAGTGAAAAATAAAATACATATACATATATAGAAACAAACCTTTGCGAATGCATAAACACATTAAACATTAAGTATTTGAATGAATATCAATGAATTCATTGGGGCACAAGATTCATATCACACCTTTGAACATACAGTCCGGCTTGACAATTTATTAAAAGTATCGATCTATTAATGAATGTTAAAAACTCACTAGATGCTCTTAAATCGGCGACTATGTCATATGCGAAGCAAACATTATAATTCCACTAAATATTATATGTATATTAGGGTGATACTCTTCATACATTAAATGTATTTTTTCAGATTTAAATACAAACGTATCATAATACAATTTCATTTGAATAATTTAGCTAAAAACTTTAACAAAAATCATAGCGAAATAATATTTTAATTAATTAATTAATTAATTAATTATTTTCTAAATGGATTTTTTGGTATCCTATGGTGCTGCAAAATACCTTTTTGTTGGTATTAAGATTAATAATTACGTCGCACAGATGTGTAGTGTGACATTGGGTTACGGTTTCGATTTTCACCGTATAATCTGAACTTTTCACTACAAGGTATTATATTCATACTTACCCTTTTGGTTAAAATTGAAATATAATTTTTAATTACTTATTATGAGACTTGATAAAATAATAAACAAATAATGCATGAAAATATCACTTTTGGCAAAATGTTTACATCGACAGATCTAGCAGATATCGTTGAATAAATTAAAAGTAGGGTTTGAAATATAATTAGGTGAATCAATTGTTTTTTTCAGAAGGCGTAGAGTAAAAACTAATCTACGGAAGATTCTTAGCAAATTTTAAAACATTTATTGTGGCTAAATGAAAAATCGGAGGATAAGATTAAATAAAATTAAATGTGCTAAAAAGTAATCGGCTTTCACTGTTTTCTATCACGTATTATATTAATATATTAATATATAAAATTAAAATGGTGATTTTGTTCCCTTTAAGGCGATTCCCAGAACTGGATTCATATGGGAGCTATAATAAATAATAAACCAATTCTCAATAAATTTGATAATGTTACTTTTACTAACATTCGTATGGGATTTATGCGCGTTAAAGTGACTTTCGAAAGAAAGTGCTATATGGGATTTGTGGTTAATTGTGGATTGATCTTCATAAAATTTATTATAAAGATTGATTCTTGTACAGAACTTCTTTGCACCGAATTTCATTAAAATATTAGTATTATTATTAAGTTATTTTTGAGTGTTGAAACTCTATTTCGGAAAAAATGATGGACCGATCATAACCAATTTCAATATACTTTGTCCTTGGAAGGAACCCAAGTGTCAAATTTCACTCCTTTATCTTTAAAATTTCGACCTGTACTTGTGCACAAGTTTTTCATGGCCTGAATCTCTTGGTGTGGTTTAAGGTGGATGTTGGATAAGTTTTTCTTGCGTTACAAAAATCAGAACAAACACATAATACCGCAACCACTTCTGGAGGTGTAGGATATAATTAAAAGAAAGTTTTTGATTCTGAAATTATTGAGTGAATGAGACAATTTTAGTCTGCATCTAATGGTGTATGTATAATCTAAAGTCTATGTATAATCTAAAGTGTGAACGCTAAATTTAATTATACTCACAAAAATGTTTACGAAGGCATCCAATAATTCAGGTTTTTATATAAATTCTAATCGAGGTAAAAATAAAAAATAATGTCAGAAATGCTTAATAATAATTTTAATAAGATTTTTTTTTTTTTGATATTCTTTTAAACGAAATCAGACAAGCATTTTTGAGATATTCTTCAATATATAGTGCAACCTTCTTAATTAAAAAAAAGGCGATTTATCGCGAGAACTAAAGTTAAATAGAAAAAAGTGGATTAGAGGCTTATTACTTATCCGAATTGACTGAGAAACCCCGTGTCGCACAATTAGTGTTATTTTTAATGATAATTTTTAAATAAAAAAGATATGAATTAATTTTTTAAATCTAAAAAATATACGATTTTTTAGTAAAATAATAAAAATTTGAAATAATCGGCAAAAATTTGCAAGCGATTAAAAGTTTTTTTAGTTCTATTTTGCAACTCTGTGTAATCAACAAGATGTATTCGATACTCTTATAAAAAGTCTTATATATGTCGTTTTTATATCCACCATCACAAAAAAGTCATTCCTTGTGAAATATGTCGAACAAATCATTTAAGACCACATAATGAATACATTTTCTTGGTCTTGGTTCGAAGCCGTATATAATATTCGTGCTTGTGCAGTTTTTATTAGGTCATCTAATTTAACTTTGTTTATTTGTTAAGTAACAAATCCGTGTTAGATATATGCTTTACTGGTTCAATTTAATAGTCGGACACTATCCGTGGTTGAACCTACGGATTATGTCGAAACTATAATTGACTACGGGGCTACTCCCGCTATGGGACCTCTGAGTTGGAGTAGAAAAGCTCCACAGAGGTTGTGCGGTTTTAAAAGACAGTTCGAAGACAGAAGTAGGCACCGTAGTGGAGATATACTTTCTGGGAACAGACGATCATATAAATTGTCTGAAAGTTGTAGCGTTTCCAAGCAGAAGTTCTGGTCATATTCAAAGCCTTGGGTTTGCTGGAGGAAAATGTTGAATGGAGTTCTTAGATCACTATATACATTGACATTGCGGCAGCATTATTGGCCCTGAAAGATCACTATGTTAAATTTAGATTGGTATTTGAGTGTAGGAAGGAATTGAAAAGACTAATGAATGTCTTTAAAATAAGACTCTATTGGGTCCCGGGATACTGCGACATTCTCGGCAATGAAATGGCTTGCATTGGCTTAAGACTGGATTGGTCTTTTGTGTAGACATCTGTTAGAATTCCAATAGGATCCTATTTTAGAGTCATTATATAGTGGATTCTTGACAACACGAATTGAACCTGGAGGGAACAGAACGGACTGCAGGATATCTATTCTCTATTCTCTTTTTTTTCTTTATTTTTCTAAGAGGGATCACATTGGACAGTTTTAGTTTCTGGATGGAGGCAACCCTTTTCAACATAACCTACCTAACCTATATGCATTAATCCTGGATTTAATTTCATTTTTACTCTTTTGTACTACTTTTTACAAACACTCTAACACTCTAATTAATCCTGTTAATTAAGCTAATTTTAAATGCTTCCGGGAACATAATTTTGTTTTTATTCCCATTATCTGAAAATTCCCAAAACCCTATATACAGATTACAAAAATTAAGATAGAAAGAATACTTTTCTTTATTTATAATATTATTATGTTTGTGGCATAAAGGTATAGAAATCATTGATATTCATTCGTACAAGTGTAAAATTTCGAGTAGCTAAAATTTTTGTGAATTTATGGTCTCTTCTTTGGAATTTCTAAATATGTATATGTATTTGTATTTAAATATCTGTTTGATACGTTGAATTTGTGTGAGTGTGAATGTGTGTGTGTGTGTGTATATATTTAAAGGTGACAATTAATATGTTTCATTTCGTTTAGTTTTAAATTCAATTTTGTATCGTGTGTTGTTTTGCTTTCGTTTCGGTTTAAATACTGAAACATTTTTCAAAAACGATTTAATTGATTTGTTCTGTTGATTGGAAGTTGTGGTGTTTAATCGTTAATGTTGGGTGATTAAAGATGTTCATTTGTTTGTGTCGTTCCCTCCTTAAATGACTATTATGCTGACGCTGATGGTGATGATGCCGATGTTAATGCTGCTGCTGATGATTTAGGTGCTGATGTTGATTCTGGTTCTGATACACAGCTAAAGATGATGGTGATCGAGTCTAGTTATTAGCGAGTATACCTTAGCCACTTGTCATCTCATTAGGAATTGTGAGATAAGACAAATTTGTTTTTTCATTTCTTTTTTTTTTGTTTTTGTTTTTTTCTCCACATCTTCCTACAGCTTTGATTACTTTATTTTTATCAAATTAAATGCATTTCTATCGTTTCGTTTCGTTTCGGTTTTTTTTTTTTAATTTTTTATTATACGAATAAATATATTTGTTTTGTTATTAAATTTATACTTTGTTTATGTGTAAATAAGTGTGGATGTTTGAGAATATGTGTGATTTTCCGTCCATCTGTGTGTAACCATCGGTTTTTCTGTTTCATGTGAGACTCTGTTGCATACGATAAAACGACTGTAGAGCTGTATCTGTCACCAAAACAGTGTACATCAATACGTAGACAAAAAAGTTAATTTATTTTCTTTTTGTTTTATTTTATTATTCGTTTTATTATTTTATATATACTGTATGCATATCTATCTATATATGTATGTATGTATATATGTATATACTTGCATGTATATGCGTTAGTATATGTTTATTTCTGTGATGTCTACATTAACGAGGCAAGTAAGTGATCAAGTGAATAATGAAGTGTTGATAGTGATGAAAAGTGGGGTTCATTAACAGCCCATTATCCATCGATTCATAAACTTAACTACCATATACGATAACAAACAATAATATATTAACTAAATATGTAACTAGACGACAAACTTAAATGTGTAGTTAAACAATTAGATGCTGATCGTGAATACATTCATGCCTACATATATGGGCCATTATCAAATATTTTTAATCTGGCTAAAACTGGCTTCAATCCTTAATAAATTTAGACGCAATACTATTTTAAATTACGGATTACAGATCTAACGTCACAAGTCTTGAGACTAGGACTTATATTTCGAAATTTTTCTTTATCGGGTATCCAGGGAGCTTAAAACTACAACTTAAAAAAAGAAAACATCCAGTTCGAGTACTAGAAATAAAGAAATAACACAAATTCATAACAGTTTAATAATGTTTCTCAATATTGGATCCCACTGTTTTTATAATACTAAACTTAGGGCCTCAATGTCGAATGAAAAATTAGATCGACTAATTGTATGGGAACAAAAACAAAATTTGAAATTTATTTGTTGTTTTGCATATAAATTGTCGTAACGAATTTTTCGTTCGAAACCGTGGGGCAGGCCAGTTATATTTTATTTCTCATTTAAATTTAATTCATTCAATTTTTAATTAATTCATTTAATTTTTTAATAGGGAATTTTTCAGCTTTTAAGTTTTTACAGTTTTTAGTAATTAATATAATTATTTTAGTGAGAGGTGCAAATTTAAACAAATTTTTAATTGAATGAATTATTTACATATTTGATGATTGATTTTATTTTTTCTGTGTAGATATATTTATTGCAAAAATATTTTCAACATCTATTTTAATTTACTCTAGTACAATACTAAAAAAAATTGTAAAAAAATACATTTTTATTTACAAATTAAACCGCGTCCTAACCGCGAAAATGACGTAAGTGCGGAAAACAGAAGTTTACAGAAGATACATTTTTGTGATTGTTATATGTATGAAAAATGTCACTAACGATAAAAATGCTTTTCTATAAATTTGAAGTGATACGTCGATTAAATTTTGACAGATGATGTTAATGATTCTAAATAATTAATTTTCATCGTAATACAAATTTTGAAAATATTTTTAAATTATAGTTTTTGGTATTTAGTATTTATATGAATGCTGTTAACAAGTATGGTCCGATTTTGACGAAAATTGTTGATGGCAATTATCTTCGGCGTCATCACATATGTCGCACCCATTTAATTTGTATTTTATAAATATTTGTGTGATTTATATAGGTGTAGTAATTTTTTAAATATTTTTGTATAACATCTTTCCTTGAATCTCTATAACACTGACGTCCTTCTTTATAGGTCATTCATGCGAATGGTAAAAATGACGCCATTACAAGAAATCAAACATCTTTTTAGCCCCAAAAGTTTATGAATTTGAAGAATTCTTCCTATAAACATATGTATGTGTTCATACATTTTAGAAAAAGCCAATAGACATATTGAATATTAGTGGAATTTCTGACCTCAATATTTATAATGTACATATAAAATCATATCTTTTAGCACCTCCTTCATGAATTCTTTGTTATCATATATCTACTAACTTCTGTCATTCCTTCGTAAAATAATCCGAATGGGAGATGATTATGAATCCTATGAAAAACGAACAAAATCCATAACATAATAAAACTCAATTACAAAAATCAAGAACATTGTTACGAATTTGCATCAAAATTTGAATCCTGTGATGAATATTTCTATAAACCGTTATATGATATTGACACTAACTAATGCACTTTGTATTGGTTCCAGTTGGTCTTTTATTAAAGCTCTAGATAAGTAGTTAAAGCGCATATAAAACTTGTTTGTGTTACATATTCACTATATACTAATACCATCTGATTGACTCTGCGTTACAGGGATTATTTTGTATAAAAACCTATTATACAAATTAAAATTAAATTTTGTATTAAAAATAAAATAACCATCATATGAACGAAAAATTACCACAAAGTCCTTTAATGGATTTTCAAAATTGTAGAAAATTCAAGAAGTACTATCAGTATAACAGAGAAGTACCACAAAATCCCCTGTTATGTATTCACATTCATTTAGGAACATATTACTAGGTTCATTGTTATAAAAAATTCAAAAAGTACCACGGAGATAAAAAAGTACCACAAAGTTCTCTCTTATGGATTATCATTCACTTAGCATCCTGTGTTCTTAATTTCACTTTTCTAGGATAAATATTATAGAAAATTCAAAAAGTACCATTCAAATAACAAAAAAGTACCACAAAGTGCCCAATTATTGATTCTTATTAACTGAGGACCGCATATCCCTAATTTTATGTTTCTAGGTTCATAAGTATGAAAAATTTAAAAAGTACGATTAGAAAAACGATAAAGTATCACAAAGTCCCCCCTATGAAGTCTTTTCAACATCGTACCATGCGTATTTAATTTCATGTTTCTAGGTTAAATATTACAAAAAATTCAAAAAGTATCATTAGAAGAACAAAAAGTACCAAAAAGTCCCTCCTCTTGAATTCTTACCTTTAGGACAATGTAATCTTTATGTACCATAAATTCCACTTTTGTGAATTCTTATCTACATTTTCTTAATTTCGTGTTTAAAGTAATTGAAAATTCATCATTAAGATTGAATTAAATGTAATTTCTCGGCTTTACCTCTTTTTGGTACTTTTGGTACTTTTTTCACCCATCGAAGTATTAAAAATTGTATTCCAATCAATTTCTAAATTGTAGTGGTATCTCATATTAAATTCTTCATATGAATATTTAAATAAATATATAAAAAATGTTTAATGAAAAGAGTACCAAAAATGGGTACTATTTTTACCACTTAAACTATTGAATTTCTAAAAAGAACCAAATTGTATGCCTCATTTGATAAGTTATGAATACGACATAAATTTTACCCGTATGATGATTGGTTTTAAAGATACATATGGTGCCAAAAAAGTACAACAATACAGTTTTTGCCCGTTTTCTCCCAAAACCGTTCGATTTTCAAAAAAGTACCAGACATCTGTTCAATTATTTTTTAAATGAATAACGATAGCTATTCAAATTTTTGTTTGTTGTATCATTATTAGCTTGTGAGTTAAAAGTTTACCCTTTTTTACTCCCTAAACACTCGAATTTCGAAAAATTCAGTCTTAGTGGATCTATATGGAATGAGACCGTTTGTATAAAAAATTTAATGCATAGATTCTAAATTTCAAGAAACCAAACACATATTACATTGTAGGGTGTTCAACAGAATTTTGAAATATTCTAAAATACAATAAGTTTTCTTTTTCTTAGCAATTATTTTATTATATTTTAAAAGCGTAACAATTTTCATAAAATATTTTTATTTGCCCAGTTTACTATAACTAAAAAAAGGCATCTTTCATTTTTTTTTATAGTCCATTACTATGTTTATACTCATTTACATACCTTCTCTGGAAGCTGTTATAAAGAATGTATTTTAGTTAATATACACATTTTATTCAACGTGAATACATTTTGCTACTATAACTCTTTCGTATAGAGACATTTGTAATGGTTTGGAGCCGTCATTAGATTAGAAAGTTTATAAAGCCTTCTAGCGTGGCATCCTATTCCAATTCACCTTTTCTTTATTACATTTTGTTTTCTATTTTCTATCTTGTCTTGCGTTCATTAAATGTGTTGGGCTGTTGAGTGAATGAGTAAAGTTAGTTTGTTGTTTTAACGAAAACAACAATAAATTATTAATAATAATAATAATAATAATAAATAGTTAATTTGCATTTGATAAATTATATCGTTATTTTTCTCGCCATAGATGATTTACGATCATGTGTTGTCGAACCCGTCATTGTATGTTGTTGTATTATATGTTAGTATGTATTTTAGTCTTTATTATAACAAATTATAGAAATGTCTTGTGGTTAATTAGGTGTATTGTAAGCTTTATTAATTTCCTAATTAAGTTAGCTTCTGTTTGATACGTAAATATATACACATACATACATACATACACACATATGTATATATGTATATATAAATGTACATACGATTATTATTAGCAAATGCTAATGCAAATGTCAGTAGAATTATTGTTTTATCAGTGGCGGTGTTTTTTAAAGTTGTACAAAATAAATTGAGTATTTAAACAAATGTTTATATTTATAATACAAACTTACATATGTATGTATGTATGCGCATATGTATTTATATGAATAATTTGAAATTTCTAAAACGAAATAAAAAAACTGTACCGTAAGAGTAATGTATAAATATATAATTTTAAAGTAATTTCAATTATGAAGGAATAACTAAGAGTTAATTAAATTTAATAATATCGAGTAACATTTTATTTACTTAATGATGTTAATGAATGTTTAGTCCTAGTCCAAATTACTACTACATTACTACTCACTACAAATTTCTGATTCTTAATACATTTTCTACAAATGTTGAAAAAAGTACGACCAAAAAAAATAAAAATGGTTATTGTCCTACTTATCTCTTAAAGTTTTTATAAGATATCTTTACTAACACAGATGTTATTACCGATAAAATATTTATAGTTTCTCAGAAAAATGTACTTTAAATGAAAATCTGAAAAAGTATAAACTAGATATTTTTTCATCTAACCTAGCCTCTGGGCCATAAGCGGTTACAAAATACAACATGAAAAAATTTCTTAATGGTTTTACTTTAGTATTTTATATTATATTTCAATGCATCATTGGAAAGGTTTTATTCAATACTATAATATATTGGTTAGTTAAGGATACAAATGTCCTTCAAATCAAAAATTTATAAAAATAATGTATAAAATGGGTACTAAATGTGTAAAATGGATACTAAATTTCAAAGGTCTTTTTTTATTCGATTAGTATCGCGGTTTTTAATGAACTTATTTTCATATATTTTTCTTCAATAAATCCTAATGGATTTATTTCATGTTAACTTTAATAATATGTAAGTGCTCAAAACCGATGACCGAAGTCACGGTGCCAAAACAAAAAACCGAAGCTGCAGTGCTAAAACAGACGATAGTTGGGAGAGATGATAATTCGCTATGACGAACCGATGACCGAAGTCACGCCGAAAGTAGCAACCAAGATCGTAGTGCCGAAACCAACTATCGAAGCAATGGTATCGAGAATGATGATTGAAATTGTAGTGCCGAAACAGACGTTATGTCCGAAACAGACAGAAATGATATGAAATGTAGTACCAGGCACGGATCAAGTTCAGGCTTTTGGGGGAGGAAAATAGAACGATTTTTACAACTTTTTCATTATTGTATTTCATTAAATTTTATGATTCAGTACAAATTTTTCATGAAGAGTTTTCATTTTGGGGAGGGAAAAAGGGAATTTTCCCTGGATCCACGCCTGCCCTTGACGCTCTGACCTAATCCGAGTACTAGAGAAACAATGAATAATCAAGTGTCAAAAAAATAAGTCAATTGAATTGCAATTATATCATACAAACTTAGGATACTTATGAGAATAATTATTAATTGATGATAATTATTAAATCTTAATAGAACAATAAGGGGTTCACAATTAAGATAGAATATAACAAATCATTTATTTCCTATTATAAAACTTTGTTACAATTAATAGAATAAACTATTATTATGGTGTATTAAACATTATTTATTTTAAAAAATTTTCGGAATATATAAAATTATATGTTTGAGTAAAGAAAATGTGATAAAAAATGTTAGTAAATTCTTAATATTAATATTAGTAGTAGATAATGATTTTTGAAAACATAGGGCATATTTTACCTTTAAATATTACAAATTTTTCAATATGTGTGAAAAAAGGGAGATTTTATAAAAAATTTGTAAGAAAGGTGTTTTATTTTTACATAATTTGTATACTCTACATCAGAGGTTCTCACAATATCTTGCTTCGTGACCCTTTTTGACATTGCAGTGGAATAGCGACCCCTTGCAACTATAAAAATCAGATAAAATATTATACAAAAATAAAATAATTAAAAAATTATATTATAATATTATATATATTAAATTATAGTTTTGTTCCATGAGATCTTTAATTTAAGAACGTTTTTCGGATATAGCAATATTTAATATCATTCCTTACGTCCACAAAAAATCGATTCTTTGTTTCAGTGGAACTAAAATAATTTAACCTAAGAATTTATGACAATGAAAATAGTTTACCGAAACAATAAGCGGATATATTTCGCTATATTTCAAATGAAACACATAAGTTTAACCTTTTGTATACTCGGAATTTTACAGGATATTATCTATGATTAAAATTGTTAAATGACATTGAGGCAATTGAATATATAAAAAAAGTTATAGACACCATTACACATATATATATGTTTTCGAAATTTTAAGTACCTTAATTTTCAAGTTCTTGGTCCAGATTTTGAACGTAACAAACGCAATTATCTATTGAATAAAGAAAATTTGAACTCAATATCTTTAATTGTAAAAATAATAATTTTATTAATTTAGTAATTTTAGTAATTGTAGTAGAATTAATTTTCAGTTGAATTATGTAACCGCTTATGGCCCAGAGGCTAGTCTATTTTTTAAAATTCTAAAATACGAATCTGCAAACGTAATGTAGATTATGAATTTATAATATGTTGTTAAAGGTTTTCAATCAAAATCTATGGTAATTCGAAGAAATTTTGGTTTTATAGTTGTGAAATGTGAACATACATATCACTTTATGAAAGTTGGCTCCATAAAGATCACTACGATGTATTTGAATCAGTTTTTCCGAC
>MINK01001180.1:19262-33282 GCA_001735545.1 Phormia regina
CAATTTATATTTTTATTAAAAAAATTTTGTGTTTAACAATATTTTTCAAAATATCTTCGCGGCTCCCCAGAAATGTTCTTACGGACCCCATAACACATTAAAAAATCATAGTACCAGTACCCTAAAGTATACGTTTCGGCTCAGGATCATGCAAACATAACACTTATATAAGCCTTACGTCCGGGTATCACCTTAAAGTTCAGAATCCCATATAAATGTCAGTAACAACAAAATATAAAGCATATTTATGTTTTATGAAAAATATTACTAAAATTTTTATGTGCGTAAACAATGGTGTGGGATATGATATGGTTGGGCTTAGCCGATTGTGATTTTCTTTCTTGTTCTTTGTTTATTTTAATAACAAGTTGAATCATTAACAGCTCTGCCAGATCCCAATAGCAAAATTCAACTGTAATAATTATATTAATATTTTTATACCTTATTATTAAATTGTTGACCCATTTAAAACTCATTTATTCATTTTTGGTATTTCAAACGAGGATACTGGTTGCCTGTATTCAAATATCTTGAGTTTGGTTTATAATACATATTATTATCAAAAGTATTATGATATTTACATATGTATGGTACATGTATGTAAGTATGTACGTTAGGAGTTTTATTTACACACAACAATAACTTAAATAATTGAAAATGTTAATTATTTTAATTGTTAACAATGTAATACATACACACATGCATACATAAGTACTTACATATGAATACAATCTTGTGTATGGATCTATATGTGATTAAGAGATAATGATGTACGTATGTGTGTGTATATCGTACATACGAGAAGATTCGTTTATTAGTTGCACAAATTATTTTTTTTTATGCAAACTGAAAAAAAAACGGTAGTCGTAGTTGCAGAAGCAAACAGAACCAACGACAGCAAATACAATTATCCAAGAAATGTATGTACATTTGATAGAGATCTCTGTTGACATGTCATGTTGACAATTCATTTTATTTGTTTCAACAAAACTTTTATCGAATGAAATTCATGTGACCATCAATAAAACGAACAAAACTAGTGCACGCCATCATCCATCGTAACGTAGCGATACTAAATTTTATTAAGTCAAATGTCTGTTTCTACATAACTAAATGTTTGCATGAGTGTAATATATACTTACACATACATATATATATACACTTATATAATCATAAGTACATTTACATTAGTAATAGTTTTTCGTTTCTTTTCGTTTTGTTTGGTTTTGTTTTAACTGACCCTCATTGTTATTTTGGATATTATTCGTCCTGTAGTTAAGGTACGCGTAGCACAGGTGGTGGTCTTGTTTTGTATTTTTTGATCACAATAACATCAACACATTCACTACCAACTTATCAATGAATTGCCGAGAGGGAACACAACAAAACGGATCCGAACAATTTATGGAAAACGAATTCAATTAACACCTAGTTTGTACGACAGTTTGATAGTTTGCAAATGACATGTACATACACAGAAAAAATTATTACCGTCTTTTTTTCAATTAACACAATTGTTTAAATTTTTATCAAAATTTAATGAATANNGATTGAATGAATTATTTTCATATATTTTTGTTAATTGGTGACTTTTTTCTGTGTACATTCATTAAACCACAAACACATGAATGAATGAATGAATGAATTAATGAATTTATGCCTTCATCATCGTACTACAAATGTAAGACTCGAGAGGCATTTTAAAAAGACATTACTAAACGGAAGTTTGAGTAAGAAGCTTTGTCTGGTCGATATCTTAAAGTGCTTATCTCAATATTCTCTGTTTTGTTTTTTCGAAGGAAGAAAAATAAAGTCCAAAGTACATACAAACATTTTTCTTTAATTTACACAATACATATTTGTGTGTATGATTGTTTACATTTTGTCGAATTTTTTAATACATCGTCATGTCAACATTAGTAAATTTTATACAAACTGAGAATAGCTCACTTGAAATGACTTATTCCACAAATTTATTCAACATTTATAAAAATATGTACAATAAATAGTTAACAAAAGTTATTGAATACAATAAAATTTATAAAAATCTAAAAACAAACTTCGTTGAGACTCCGTTAGTGAAAAAAATTCTCAAGTGATTAAGATTTTTTTTATAAATATATATCATGCTCCTGCACGGATACTATGTTTAAAATTGCTCTAATGTAGTTTGATTAGAAGGTTTACATGGACGAACATAAATCGACTCTGATAGTGATTGTAAGCCAATTGGTATAAATTAAGATGGGTATTAGACCTATATTTTTGGGTTTTACATATGGGGTATATAATTCAAATATATATACAATTTCCAATACTGAAAAATGGAAAGAATCAACAGCTAGGGTATTTATTATATCATTTTTGTTTTATTTTTTTAATATTGAAGTGATATTTTTTGGAAATATTTAAGTGGATGTATTTAAAGCTATTTCCAGATTGTCGTCTTGTCGAGAGCTTTATGACGTCAAGATATTTGAAAATGGTTGAGAAAGAAAAGTTTGGTAAACGATGAAAAATTTGCATTGTCTTAACTTAGAATTACATAATCCTCTGCCACCTACGCTTATGTGAAATGTTATATTAATCCAACCAATCGATTAGAAGTTACAGCTTAGAATAAAATAGCTTTTTTTTGAGTTGGAAACACCTATTTCTTTTTTCTCTCCCTAAAAACGGGGTAAACTTTATGTATATAAAAGTGCACCGATTTGTATGAGGCAAAGACATTTTCAAAAACTATTCCCTTAAAGTAAACCTCAAAATTTTTGTGTTCTATTTTTTTGTTTTCGAGAGCTGGAAAATTTTTTTAATAAATTCCAAAAATATGGTTTCGATTAACTTTATACACAATTTTTACCTTCTCATAAAAAATGTAAATTAATAAAAACTTATGTGTTGATTAACACATAATGAAGTATTTATACCCTACACCACCATAGGTTGGGGTGTTTCTGCTGATGTAAAGCTTGTGAATAAATTACAGGTCAATGTTTTAATGATATCTTAATGAAATTTGCCACGAATACAAAGACAGGCATAATTGAAATTGGTCATGATCGGTCCATTATTTCACCTAGCCGATATACAAATGTCCTACCGGAATAGGGGTTTCACCATTATAAATGCTTTAAAAATAGCAAGATTTCAATGAAATTCTGTACAAAGCAGTTTTGTATAAGTGTTCATCTTTGTGCCAAATTTCATAATTGACCACAGCTCCCATATGAACTCCTTTCCGGGAATTGCAATAATATCGCCATAAAATCATATAAAAAATCATAAAGTGTTGATCTAACAGGTTTAAGTTTTAGCTCATACACAATGGTGTAGGATATAATATGGTCGGTTCTCGCCAGCTATAGTTTTTCTCTCGTATTTTTTTAAATAAATTTGGTTATTGTACAGTGACGACCAATAATATTATATGCTGAATTTTTAATGTTATCAAACATCTTGCAATTTAATCTTATATCCCCAACAACAAATCATGCTTTTTTAACTCTAAACATTAATTATTCCATTTCCTTATTTAGGACCACTATTTATCTACAATGTTGAATATAATTTCGATCCCTGACCGCGAAAATGTCACAAGGGAAGAACACTAAACTTTACAGGAGAAGCATTTCTGTGATTTTTTAGACTGCTTTCGTTTAAATCTAAAATTTCACTTGATACGTCGATGAAATTTTGATTGATGTGTATCATGATTCTAAATTATAGATTTAAATCAAAACACGGATATTTTTGAAATTGGTTACGATATTTTGGCGGTCAGCGCCAACACTTTTGCTCTCAACTGTATTAAATGTGCTAAATGCCATAAAATTTTTTGCGTAATGTTACCCTTTAGAATAATATTTTGACATGTTTTGCTTACCTCTTTAATTTTTCTGTTTTTATCAATAAAAAGAACGTAGAACAGTATAATAATGTATGAGTATGATTGTTTTATATTTGTATTGTTTAAGTTTGTTTTTTTTTTTTGGTGAGTTGGTTCGTATTCATCATCGGTGTCGACAGGTGAAACATGAAATGCTTAAGTATGAATGAAATAAAATTAAACAAGAGAAAAAATGTCATTTGGAGTGGAGACTTGACTAAATGGCAATGAAATTGCTGAATGTTTTATTTAACCTCTTTTAAGAGGTCTGTTGTTTGGTGCAAGAGAACAACTCACATGCAGTTTTTTTACCACCGTCACTCTAATCGATCTTTTCGCGTTCATAGTTATTTATGTGACAAAATTTTGCAAATAATTGGATTGACTGATCACAGATAGCACGCATGGGTAAACAGGGCTAGTGTTTAAATGGCGGAAAGCGGCAGCAACAAAATAACAGATAAATGTTAAATAAAGGAAATAAAAAAAAAAAACGAAGCAAAACAAAACTAAGGGAACAAACGGCAAATTGAATGGTTGAAGTGACCCTTCAAAATTCTAGCTCTCATAATTTAATTCAATTAAACGTGAATTGCAATTCAATTTCACAAATCGATCAATGTTCATTTATTTTTGTGTTTTATCTCTTCGTCTTGTAGCATCTGGAGAAAAATTATGAAAAAATCCAAATTTTAAATTGTGGTACTTGTATTTATTCATATATTTATATGTACATGATACACCTTGTGACAATGTTTTGATATCTTCATAACCACCGGTGATCGTTAAAAATGATATTGACAATTTATGAGTATTGTATTGTTGTACGCTTGTATATATGTCTATCGTTTTATGTTTGTTCTCGTTTATTTCAATTGTGTTGCTGTAATCGATGACATAATTAACGGAACATTAATTCAGTATAAATAATACAGTGATCTACAAAAGTATTGAAAGTCAAGAGAAAAATACCATTTGTATAAAAAATTTAATGTATACATTAGCTCTAAAAAGATTTCTAAAATTATATAGAAAATATTCTGATGAACACAAATGGAATAATTAGACTTTTTGAATTGTTTGTTTGTCTTATTTTTATATCTGGTTAGGGTATCCAATTAATCGGGGTTTCAGATTATTCGGTTTATTTGACAAATAATTATTCGAGGTTTTAACTTTATTGGTTAATAACCGATTAATTCCATAAATGTTATTCAAATTCAAGTTTAATAAATCAGTATTTTTAATATAACTTTTTTTATTTTCGGTGTCAAGGATAATAATGACATAAATATATTGTCATTATTATCCTTGCAGGAACCAAGTGAAATAATATTGTCTCAAGTTCAAGAATTTATAAAATTTTAATATTCAGAGAAGTAAGTAAGAATCTAAACATGGGATGCAGAAATAGTGCAAAGTCGGCAATAATACCTTGGAAGTAAAAATAGAAATGTCTTTTATACAATTTAGAAATGATGTTGAATGATGTTGTAGACTTCGCTATTGTGAATGACATTAGGAAGTTGAAACTTCCTGAGAACCATGACAGTTTTTTTGGGCAAAATCTACAACAATTTATTCAATTTTTATTGAATAATGTATTTATAACGTCGAGAAAAACTCACCTAATTTTGGTTTCTTTCTTTTCAACCCCGTTGAATGAAAGAACAACAACAATTTCTAGGCAGCAGCTAGAAATTTGTTTATAGTTTGTAACCAGATCTTTAACAGCGTTTACGACGTTAGGTTCAACTTGCCCAAATGCCTGGCGTTGTTAATTGAGTCCCTCAATATTGACCCAGTGCAAGGCGGTCGCCATGTTTAGCTTTCAATGAAACCCTAATGGAGAAGACACCACGAATGCTCTTGAAGTGTGTAGCGGCACAGAAAATACGTATTCCATTCTGCTGGTGTCTAATTATAGTCCACAAACTCTGATTTGTTACCGCCAAACAGAGACAACACGGCAATTTACGATTGCAAACTTGTTTTGGAGTTATGAAGCAAAATATAGAAAAAACTAAATTTAAAATATTTACAAAAATTATTTTGATTTTTTTAAAAATAATAAAATTTTATATACAAAATTTGACTTCAGTTCATATTTTGTTACTTGTGAACATGAAATTTTGGAGTAAAACGTCCACATAATATTTTGAAGGTCAAGAAAATTTTAAGCATATTAAAAACTGGAGTCAAAATTTGTTTTTTTTTTAAGTATTTAGCAGTCAAGAATAGGTTATGGAAATTGAAATCAAATCTCATACAAAAATGTTCATGTTGTACTATGTACGACGAAACGTATGTACTGACAGATTCTTTGCAGCTGCATGGTCACAATTTGTATGTTGATGATACTCGAGGTTATGTTAAGATAAGCTATGAAGGAAAAGCTGTCAACATTTCTTTATGTATTCCTGGTTCGTCAAGATTTACTTATGCAGTTGCGGTAAAAAAAAATCTTTTTCCTTTTATATAAAAATTATAATTTTCTATGATCTTTAGTATAAAGTGGACACAACTTTAACTACAGCTTTTTCTTGTGTTTATTGTATTATAATTATTACAATATTGTTTTACTGCCTTAGCTAACCGTCGGTAAGCATAGTATGCAAATGGATGCTGATGACGATCGTAGCGGATCAGAAAATGCATTCCATCCTGCTAGTGTCTAATAAATCGTTTTATAAAATTATGTAGAATACAATTAAAATTCTAATTAAAATTTTTGTGTAACACACATTGCTAAATTTACTTCTTTTAGCCTTGTATATAAAAATTCTTATTTTATGTTATTTAAATTAAAAATCTTAAAACGAAAATCGGATTAAAACATGAAACAAAATCTCATCAAATCGACTGTAAATAATTAATTTTTCTAAATCTATCAAAATTGGATTGAAATGATTATCTCGTTTCATTGATTTACGAGTCACTGATCACAATTATTTGTTTGTTTGTTTATTTTTTTTTCAGAACCGTTGTTTGTTTTCCCATAAATGACATTAAGTAACTAATCGAATGACTCAGTTAGTGGATACATACAAGACCTATTTACATGGAATTTTATATTCATCTCAATCTTAGTTTGAGAAAATCAAATGGTATCCATGGTGAATCAATATCCCTGGGAAAGGTAAAATGCTTGTACATTTGACTATTTGGGATCTTATTATTTCTGTTCGAAAAGTTTAATAAATTTGTGTCAACATTAGAATAAAAAAAAAAGTAAGCTGGAGTGAGCTTTTAAATACTCAGGTAGATTTTTAAAATCCCTACAAAAAAAAAAAAAAAAAAAAAAAAAGAAACATTCAAAAATTGATCATATATATGAGAATAATATTATCTATACGTATGTACGTATATATACTCAAATGTACATCCCGTTTAAATTGTAGAAAGGTCTCTTAAAAGATGCGAATTGATTATTAGAATACAGAAAAAATATTAAAAATTGATGGAAAATCACATACATATTATGTCCAAAAAACCATATATTTATGCAAAGCTTAGTATTAAAATCACATACAAATAAGTTTTACAATAAAAAGAAATCGAATTTCCAAATTTTATGATATGATTTTAAATGCATAAATTTTAAATTTGGTGACATTTCTTATCTTATATTTAGATAAATAAAATGTGAACATTAACTAATATACTTCGCTCCTTAAGTATTCAAATAATATTTTGAAACTAAAATATTGTCTGTATATTAAACTGAACAGACAATGACAGCGGCAAGTGTTTAGAACAGGATCAATGAAAATGCTTTTATATAACATTAAAGGGCATTCTACTGTCACATGAATCACAAGTATTTACATGAAGTACATGACAATGTGTTCCTTTATACTTACACTAGACAGTGCATCTTGACACCTGTGTTATTTTCACTTTTCAACAGCTTTATTAAGTTCTCTTTGGTTAAATGCCGCTTGTTTCAGATGCGAAAAGAGAAGCCAGTAAACAATGAAATATAAATACTAGTGAAAATATATGTATAAAGTACACATACAGGGCACAGTGGGGCAGAAACGAACATTATTGGAAATAAATCTGTAACTTTTGATTGGCTGGTTAGATTTGCGTGAAATTTGTTATATACGAATACCCCAATAGGATTTATATGCGCCGAAGCTTACAATACACAAAATAGGGTACATCTGACATAGACAAATTTTTAATCGCTTGCCAAATTTTTATTTGGTATTTCAAATATTTTGATGCATTAAGCATTAAAATAGCGTAGTTTCAAAATAAATTAGAAATAAATAAATTACGAAATAAATTAAATATTTTATATTAATGTCATATCTATAAAGATACCTTTCAGGAAAGTAAAAAATTATTACATGTTGTTAAAAAATCGTTTGTTTTTTCGACTCAATGTTTAATTTTTTATTTACTAGATAATTTTTTTCTTAAATTGTTAAAAAAAAAATAATAAAAGATGTAAATATGTTTTCTGTACTCCTTATTAAAGCCTATAATAGTGTATAAAAATATCGTAAGTGAAGCAAAAATTTGGCAGGCGATTAACATTTTTGTCCGCCCCTGAATGGTCTCTTGGATTCTCTTTCCAAAATTAAAAAAAAATCGCTTCTGTCCCACTGTGCAGTGTACACTATAGTCATTTCATTGAACTGTCATTTCATTGAACAAGATAGTCATAGTTAGTCGGTCAAGTTCGAACATTCAATACTCTCATTACCTGCATTGTTTTATATTACGTTCTGTATGGGAGCTTAATCATTAGCTGTAAATCATAGCGGATCCATACTTTTACAGGGAACGTAGATACAAGATGTTTTATATTTATTTTTTTATGGACTATTTAGAAATTTTAATAATTTTTATATTTAGTTTTTATTTATTATTGTTATTATTATTTTACGATATCGTTTTTATTTCCAAATTGAACATTTTAACATAACAATACCTTAAATAGTATGAAAATATAATAATCGTTATCTCAATCGAATTTTGTCGGTTGCACACACTTCTCACTATTCGATTGGCGTTACTGAATATATTATTATTGGAACTGTTAAAAAAATTCAATTCGGTTATGATAACCGATAAATATGTCCACAGAAATTAAATTAAAAATAACTTTTATTTATATGAAATTCAATTTTTATTACTTTATTATGGCCAAAATAGACACATAAATTAATAAATTATGTAATTTAAAGTGATTGCTCTAAATTGTCTGAATTATGACGTCTAACGAATAATTGTAAAGGCAAGTGTCATGTACATAAATATTCCAAAATGCGCAATATAATTTTAAGCGTCTTGGATAAATAACGTTCTAATTATTCAATTTAGGAATTTCTGAAGTTTTTTACTAGCTGTTCGTCTCTTGAATATACATACCATTTGGTATATTCATTCCGACGCATTATGCAAATATTGAAACTTATATTTTATAAATAATTAATTTTCCAAATGTCAATTCAAATAATACCAAATATTCGTTTAAAAGCAACGAATTTAGTTTCTCATACCACAACTATATTTTCAGTATTTTTTATAAAATAAATAATTACATCAAACAATACATTGTACTACCACAACTATATTTTCAGTATTTTTTATAAAATAAATAATTACATCAAACAATACATTGTACTAAAATTCGGTTGTTATTATTGGATTATCTCAATATATTTTATTAAACAAATATCGATTTAACTGACTAAATATTCTTTTGTAGGAATCATAACCTCTCATAATTATTGGTAATTTGTTATAAATATAAAAAAGTTATTCCATTTAAATTTTTTTGTGCTTGTTATAAAATATTAGTATTTTTTTATTAAACCATTTTTCAATCAATCATTTTTCTGTGTGCGGAGCAATGATATTCTGGAAAAACACCAAAGAACTAAAATTACTACTCGCAGAGAAAAAACATGGTTACAACATGATCACCACAACTATTACATAGCAGTTTTTTGTTGATTTCAATAATATCATGTTCATGGTAGTAATGTTTTTGATTTTGTTCAGTCATTTAATGATTACCCACAATCAAATGTATGTATTTAAAGATTTTTGTATGAAATCATATATATGAAAAATCCAATCATTTAGTTTATTCTACAACTATTAAGTTAAATCTACAACCATTAAGTTAATTCTACAATCATTAAGCAAACATTTTTATTTGATTTTAAGTCATATTTTGTTTTTCACAATTATTAAACCATTGATTTTGAAAATCTTTATGTTTTTCACAAATATAAAATATTTGTTTATGACAAAAATTTGATTTCACCCAACTATTGTATTTTTATCGTTAATCATATATATTTTCTGCATAACTATTGAATACACATTTTTGTTTATAAGTTCAGAGTTTGTTAGTAGGCAAGCGCAATAGTTGTGTGCAATAAGTGGAATAACATGAAAGGAAATTTCATGTTTTTTTTTTAATTTAAATTTATTTTAATAATAATTTTAATAAATTTGAAACAAATGATGTAAACAAATTCAGATAAATGTTTACATATTACATATATGATAAAATATTATATTATATATGATGAAGTGGGATTATATCTATTATAAAATTGGATAATCTATATGATAAAATGGGAACATTAAATGATAAAATTTGATTATGTATATGATAAAGTGGGATTATTAAATGATAAAAAATGTTATGTATATGATTAAACCGAATCATCAAATGATGAGAAAATTATTAAATAGAATCGGATTAATGATTACATATAAATATACATATTGTAATCTGGAATCATATATTACAATCATATTATGTTGCTTTTAGTTTATAATCACCTGAACCATATTTTTTTAAAGATATTATTTCAAAATATTTTAAAACAAAAAAAAAAGTAATTTCTTTACCGAATATTCAAAAAAAATTTAAAAAGTGTAAATATATACAGTAGACTCGCGGAAACGTGAATTATATTTACCAAGGATTTTCACATGTTCGAGACTGTTCCCGTTTTCGATTGGTAAACATAAATATAAAACTTTTTTGTTTTAACGAACAAAAACAGGTATTATATGCTTCTAGGATTACAAATAAAAACATGTTATTCTTATTCGAGGATTTCCCAACTTTTAAATACCAAAAATTTAAATAAAAATTGTTCACGTTTTAGAACTTTCATGTTTTGTTCACGTTTAAGAATACTGCGTGACAGAAAATCTGTTTACGTTTCTGAGTCGTTCATGTTTTCGTGTTTTCACTTTTTCGCTAGTATAATGTGAAAACGACTGCTACGACTGCATTTGTTGAACATTTTTACAAATAGTCGATAGCTAACTGAAAACTCAAATGTTGAAAATCCGAACTACATTCGCACAAAAAATCCTTGTTAATATCATCAAAAATGGCATTAATATTAACAAAAGTTGTTAAGAAAAATTAGATTTCAAATGTATTTTATACTTTATTTATTATTTTTCCTTCAGGTTAGCGCTTAAAAAATAAAAAAAAAAAAAAACAATTAAAAAATATCAACAGCGTACAAATTTCCTCCCAGAATAGGTTTGGCCTCCAAAAATTTCAAAATCTTTTTTAAACTAAAAAACAACATCAAAATATTCCAAAAATTTTCAATTTTATACACCTTGGGCTTAAGAAACGTATAAATTTGTAGAAAATTTTGAAAATTTTCAATTTTCATACAAAATTGACCCCAGATTCCAACGAAAAATATTTTCAAGTTATTTATATTTAAATAAAATTAAGTAAAATATATCAAATATAATTTTATTACTTTAACTATTTTTATGTGCAGAAAAACGGTTTTTGAGAAATTATAAATTAGTAAAACTACTAAAGATGTCATGCAAACGAACAGACCTATTAATTTTAAGTTTATTTATAGAAACAACAAATTTTATTCATTTAATAATTTTAAAAATTTAAGTCTCATAATTTCGTCACATCTATACACTTTTATACGGGCGCGGATCCCCGAGGAGGAAAAAAATGAAATTTCCCCCCCCGCCCCCAAAATAAAAACGCATAATGAAAAATCTGTACTTAATCATACTTAATCATTCTATTTTACTCCCCCAAAAGCTTCAGCTGGATCCGCTCCTGCTCTTATATGAGGAGAAGAGAATAATTATATATTAATATATGTATTTTTAATACTTTTTAAGCAAATTGTTTTAATATTGAATTATAGTATTTATTACAGACAATAAATTTAATAATAACAAAAGATATTATTAAAAGGTAAAAGGATAACGGTAATGATATTTTGAATTATTTCAGAAACGGTATAATGATTTTTTACCGTCATCCGCTATAGGAGTTGTTTCAGAAATTTCGAAATAATATCTTCTTAATGGTGAAAAATTATAAAAATGGAAGATACGATTTTTTTTAATATCCATGACATGAAAATCGTGTATTCCAGGACACGAAACCAAAATTGTTGATGTTAGTCGGCCTTTCGAAATTGTTTGTCTCCTGCTTGTATGGATTAAATTCAAACTTAGTAAAATTATTCCAACTTAAGTATAAATACACTTATAATCTATTTCATATTAGGCTTAAACAATTAGAATATTTTTGTCTGTTATTATTAGAATCATGGTAAGGTTGAATACATTCATACATATTTATACATATAAATGTTTCTCGTCTGTTTCATTTTATTTTTTTTTTTAATTTTTACAAACAACTTTGTTTAACGAAAAAAAAAAAATGATATGAGTTTAAAAATGTTTTCACACCATTATCCAATAACATTTTTCTCTTTTTCTTTATTTTACTCTGTTAATTTGTGCCTAATTTAAATAATATGTTTTAACTTGAAATGACTTACGAGAAACACTTCTCAGAGTCCAAGAGTAAAAAAAAAAAGAACAGCTAAGAAAAAGAAATACAAAAACTTAATAAAAGATGAAAGAACAAGACATCATCGATGTTGTCGTCAACATTAATAACTAAAGAGGTTTTAGGTTATCGCGCTTTCAAGTCTTTCATGACGGCAAACGAGATTGAATTAGCGCTGGTGACGACAAAACAGCAAATACATACTAAAATAAGACAATTCATGTAAGAGAGGTTGAGGTTGTATATTCGACTAGAGCGAATTTTATACACCCAACATCAGTTCTGTCATGTAGAGATGACGACTTTGAAATTTTGGTTCAAATTTCTTTAATTTATTTATAACTTTTCTTTAATACTTTTAAATTGTTTTTTGTTGCTAAGTGTTTGTTTTTTATTAAAACATAATAAAACTGCGGTTTATCTACATATTATTAAGTAAGATATATGAAAAATTATTTCTATCAAAAAATGTATGTCTATGAATCGATTTTATTATTCAACATCAAACAAATGTTATCAAAAGTTTAATTCATGACAGAATTTCTATAATGTGTTACAAACGAAATAACAAACTTAATATACCGCAAATCGTTTTAGATTTTGATTTTAAAATAAAAACAGAAAAGCATAAAAGAATTTGAATATGATATTAAAGTGTTTTAAGAACAATTTAATTCACTTTGTTCGATGAGCATTATCAGGCGATAGCAGATAAATGGTGGATAACTTCACGCTCTTAATGGTGCACACATAATAATCCAATAGACACTAAAAAAATAACAACAATAACACTAAAATTTATAAAGTATTGTCGTATTCGTCATCATAGTTGTTAAGAAAACTTTTAACTTTAATATCGTACTGATTGACCGATCGATCGAGTGTACTGATGGCAGTCAATTCTTTTCAAAAACTATAACAAACTTGACTCTATATATATATATACATAATTCTGTTTCAATGAATAACCGAATTTTTAGCCAATCGAATTTGGTCGGTGTTATCTAAAAATTCTTTTACGCAGATCGAATAATTCGTTTACTTGCTAGAGATCAGCAAAATTCAATTGGAGGAACTGAAGTTATCAGTGATAGCAACTGAAAAATAGCAACTGAAAAATAAAATATAAAATTCGGTTCTCCCAACCGATCCATTCCATTGATAAAATATAACTGCTCATTTTAATTTTTACATGTAAATTTTTAATTATAAATACATACATCATTTACAATACAAATATAAATATCCTTTATATTATATATAATAAATAAATATATATATATATATATATA
>MINK01001182.1:0-28907 GCA_001735545.1 Phormia regina
AAAAAATGTGTCGCGTGTGTAATTTTTCTTAAATATTAAAGAATTAATTAGTTTTCATTTGTGTTATTACTCTCTCTGACAAGTGTGTTGAATTCACACAGAACTTGTATGTGAGAAGAGAGAAATGTTGTTGTTGTACAAAATTGATAAGCTTTCTCTTCTTAGTATTCTTTAGTTTTATAATTAAATTATTGAAGGATTTTATATAAATTTTTAAGAAATATAAGAAAAATTAATAATTTTTGAAAGAAAAAAAAAAAAAAGAACAGGGAGTAATACATAAAGATTTCATTTTACATACGGGGGATTCACAAAGTGTGCTATCATGTCGTATTGTCATAAGTCATAAAATTTTTCAATGAATAAAAAATATTGTTATTGCTTTTCTTTTGTAAAATTTTATAACATTATGACAATACGACATGATAGCACACATTGTGAATCCCCCAATAGTTTCTTAAAAAAAAAAAATCATATAATGTTTGTTTCTTCATTTTCAAATACAATGATGTTTACTTTACAATAACATCTTTCACTTTCGGGGTGTGCAGGGTAATTGTCCAAAAGCTGTCATCTTTTAGAACGATTTTCTTAAAGTTCTCTCAAGCTTACTCAAACTTATAAACAATGGGTAGCTCACGAATATTTTTTAAGTCTCAAGGACGTGCAATTTTTCCAATAACTAGCGCATTAGCAAACAAATGTAGTTAGTCTCTCCTTTAACACCTTATGCCTTCATTCTGGCAGGACAAGTTGGCGCTTTCAGGCAATCGCTTCTAATAAAGTCTGGTACCTATCAAATGCCTATATTAAACGAGAGAATCCCTTTTGTTCGTTTTATTCACATTGTGTTCGATTGTTCAAAGCAATTGAAAAAAAATATATACTCGGATCCCGGATAATAGAGATAATCACGGTTAATCTAAACAAACTAATGTATAGAAAAAAGAAAACAATTACAAATTTTCTTTCCCGGATAATCAACGTTTCCGGTTAATCGAATCACGGATAATCGAGGTCCTACTGTACTATATTATAAATATTGTAATTTGTACCGAAATAATTTTGTTGGCATTTTTTGCACTATTTTAAATTTATAAATAGCCATTTAAATATTTTGTTGAAAAAAAAATAAAATAATGAACAAATTGACATAAATTTTCTTAAGACACATACATATGAATCATATTTTATAAATATAAAAAATATGAAAAATTGTGCAATAAATATAATATAAAAAAAAAAACAAATGGATAATAAAAATAATTTTGGTTTATTTAAAATGAATTACGTCAAATATGTATGAATAAAACAAATGTTTTCTTTTTTTTTTTTTTTTGCCAAATATTTTGCACATTCTGGCATATGAAGGTTTTAGGAACTATAAAAATTATGGTCCAAAATATAAATTTACTAAATTTATTTCAATTTGTAAACCTGGTCTAAGACTGTTAATATATTTTATTAAACTATTGTTATTACTTTTGAAAATTATCAAAATAATTTAAACATTCTTCATCTAAAAATAATATTGGAAACAAAATTTTTCTTGTTTGTTAAGAAATTTTATAAAATCTGTAAAGTTGTATATAAAAAATTATAATTTAAGATAAATTTTCTGATAAAAATGGAAAATTTCCTTAAGAAAATTAATATTACTGATACATTTTCTGTATAAATGTATGTCAATGATCTATAGTAAATTATTGTAATCGATTAATTTCAGATAAAAATTTAAGATTAATGTACTCTCGGTAGAATCGATAAACTGTCTTCTGAAAATAATGTCAAAAAATTTTTCTTCAGAAAAATAATGTTATCGCTAAATTTTCTACATAAATTTAAAATTAACAGTAATTTTCTATGCTGATAAATTTTCTACAAAAAATAGTCTTTAATAATTTTAAAAAAGCAAAATTTTTCTATAAAAATTAAGGTAGAATTATTAGGGAGAGTTGTTAAGAGAGTTTTCAAGTCTTGTAAAGTCAAATAATTGAAAAGGGAAACAGAAAAAAAAAACCTAAAAATATTTTGTTCATTTTTGAAATTTTGAATACAAATTTATTTAAAAATAACAATTCTTTTTGCAATACATTGCACAATATTAAAGTTTTTCACGAGGCACAATTTATTAAGCACATTCGTTTTGTTAAAACGAAAAAAAATGTTATTTTTTTATAATTATAATTTGACATATACAGTGGCTTACAGCTTAAATTATGCAGCACACAATCATTTGGCATCATTAGGAAGAGAATGATTTCTAATTTAACATGGAACTATTATTTATTGCCAAAGTCTACAAACATTTCTATTTCACAACTTATTTGATGCGGCCACTTATGACATTTAATTTAAATTACGACCGATAATTACAATACAATTATTATGTAGAACAATAGACTTAATTGTATGCAACAGATTAGATGTGGTTTCTTACCATTGTGTCAGTTTTTGTGTAATATTTTCTTGGTTTGGCTCGGTATTTGGCTCTCGCATCCAAAAGGATATATAATCCTAATATATAGAATTATAACTAATAACAATGCAATGCATGGCAAAAAGTTTTAACGCAACATTTTTTTCAACTTGAACTCCGTTTTGGTCGGTTTTGAAGCTGAAAGCCGTAAGTTGGGCTTTGTTTTCCTTAAAATATATCGCAGTAACGATTCTGTAACACTGTGTGTGGACCAATTTCACATTTAAATTGTAATTGATCTAAATCAATTCAAAAAATAGAACGTAGGGCAGTTTTAGAAATATATATATAAATAATAAAGTACACTGGACAACGCTGCTTGGAAGTACATTTTAGACAAAAACTTTGGTTGCATAAATAAGCTGTGAGCAAAAAAAAACATAATTGTTTTTGTATTAAATCAAATAGTTTCAAATAATATTATATATTTTTTAAGTTCCTATCTGCTGCATAGCTATGGAACATTAAACATGAAAATATGTTCTACATTAAATATGCTGTGAACCACTGTATATTTTTTTATTTTCTTTAAAATTTGTTTTCATTTTTACATTTGATATATAATAATAATAATAAATTTGAGAACGTTCTTTCTATAATTGTACCTGGTCATTTATTGTATCACGAAGATATAGATTAATTAAAGAAAAGTTATAGACGAAATTGTTTATAGCGAATTTATTTCTTTAATTTATGTATTATTTCTATACAAAAATCTACTATTTTTATTTATTTATTTATTGCTTTAATTCATCTTATTACTCACCTTCGAGAGGTATGAATTAATCCAATTCGTGAATGTTTTCTTTTGAACACGTTCTTGCTCCTCTGTAACGAAAAAAAAAACAAATTTTAATTTAATAAACAAAAGAAAAAATATTTAAATTTTTTATTTCAAATGTTTTGTAAAAAAAAAAAACTTCATTCAAAAACTATTCAAACATAAAAAATTCTTGTGAAAAACTACTAAATATAGTAGGACCGTTAAACAAAAATGTTTATTACCATCTAATTAAAATACTAAAACAACAATTACACAACTTTTTCTTTAAACAATTTGCCAATTAAATGTAAACTTTTGTAAAAACAAAAAAGAAAAAAACCTAATTACACAGACAAAAGCCACATGTAAATTAGGGTGGTTCAGTAGTTTGAAACGTGATAGAATTAAACAAGGTGGAATTATTAGAAAGAGTTGTCATTATCAAGTCTTGTTAAGTCAAATAATTGAACACCGAAAAGAGAAAACAAAAAATATAAATAGAGAAAAATAAAAATATTTCGTTTAGCAGTAAATTTATCACGCAATTTATTACACCGGTTAGATCTTATTAGCAAAAAGTATTTCAAATTGTTATAATTTTAATTTATTAATAATATTTGTTTTAATTTTTTCACAGTTTCCTTTGACTGAACTTTTAAGGGAAAATAAATTTCCGAACGTTCTCTCTAATAATTGTACCTTGTCATTTATTGTATCATGGTTTGAAAAATGTTTATTGGTTTAAAACAAAAATATCCTTCCTTATTCATTTTATATATCGTTAGAAACCGTCTACAAATTACCATTTTATGCATATATTTTAATTATGAAATAAATATTTATTAGAATGCAACTCTAATATTGCAAAGATATTTTTGAGTCCTCCCTAATATTTATAGGACATGTTGAATCGTCCAAGTGAATACAATAATACATATACTTACACAAACTACAACATTAAAATCATATTATTCTGTTTTATAAATTTACATAATTTCTTTTATAAACATTTATACGAATTTTTGTGCGTATGTACATACATATATGTATAATAAACATAATGTAAATGTATAAATATTTACACTCGTACATATTATAATAAACAACAACAAACCAATTGGTAAACCAAACAGCGGAACCAACAAAATAAATTATGGTTTTTGTTCTAGGTATTGATGATGATGATGTTTTAAATTACCAACAAAAGAAATGTCTTTCACTGTTTTTAATTGTTTAAACAATTTTTTTTTTATATATATTTATTATTTTGGGGAGAACAACACAACACACATCACGTTGTTAGAGATAACAACAAGTGAAGATTAACATTATAAAATAAATATTGATCATACGCATTATAGGGGTGGGGATGGGAGCATATAAATGAATATTACACTACATATTCATCTAAATATATTTATGAAATATTGACGATTTTGGGTTAGAGATTTTCGTCATTAAGGCTCGATATGCCCGCTGTTCCACAAACTTACCATTTAATTAAATTGTAAGTTTGTTTCAATTGAAAAATTATCCGAAGAACAGTAGGAGCCATGAAATTATAATTGTTAAAACTTATACATGAAAGGGGACTCTAATACATACTTTATTTCATAGATTATTAATATTATCACTCAAAACCGTTTGTATATGTTAAAAAATCATATTTATCATTTTTATTAATTAAGATTTGTGTAGAAGTCATATTATTTAAAAGTAGACATGGTAGTTTTCCGATCACGTCCTTTTTTTGCACGAAACGACATTTATGTTGAAAGAATGGTTACGTACTAAATTTCATCAAAATATAATTATGAAAATATAGAAATCGCACACTGTGCAATGTATTGAAATTTGTATATTTGAAAAAAAAACTTATGTGCAATGTATTGAAATTTGTATATTTGAAAAAAAAACTTATTAAATATTTTTATAAAAAAAAAAAACACACTTTTTATAGAAAGATAATTTATCGAAAATGTGTTCTTTCGATGAAACTAGAAAATATTTTGATGATCATGAGTTTAAAAATTAGATCCTGTTGCAAATCTTTGACTAATACTTATATATTTAGTAAGTGATTATATAAATGAAAAAATGTTCCCTCTCGACTTAAAAATTCTAAAGAAAAATATGAAATTTCAAATAAATTATAAATAATAAATAAAAGATCAACATATTTAAGATCGGGAAAAAATTTAGTGATCATCTTTAAAAGTAAAATGTATGCCACAAGTAGAGGATCAATCGCTTTAAAATTTGAAAGCTTCAGTGATTAGACTTAATCCTAATTAAGAGTTCAAAAATTAAAGTTTCGTACAAAATTTATTAAATAAACTTTGTGATTTTTATAAGTAAATGTGATCAAATTTGATCTTCCATTGGAGTTATTCTTAAAGATATTCGTCTACCTTTAATAGGTTTAAACTTTTATATGTCTATCAGTTAATGGTCAAATTCAATTTGTTTGACATTAAATAATTATAATTATTTTAAATACATTTTGAAAAACAAATAATTTTTTTTTTTCTTTAAAATAGTTCAAGGTTTATTTTTAAAGCAATAACATTGACGCCATTAACTCAATATGACAGTTTTAGCTCAGTTGTCATTTTGTATTATTTTTATAAAAGAAAATATTAAAATTTTTATTTGCAAAATTTTCCATTTAGCATAAGAATATTTATATACTAATGGCTTAGAGAAAAAACACACATATTTATATAGAAATATATTTTTTTTAATTACAAAATAAATTTGTATTTAATTTTTAAATTGGCACAATGTTATTCATTTAAATGTTGCAAAAACAAATCAAAATAAAAAAAAAAAAAGAAAAATTAAGCACCTTACGAAGAATTTAAGACAAATATATACATTGACCCTATACAAGGCTGAAATCGAAATTTTTTTTCTTAATTTCTGCACCAATTTTTATGTAGACAACAATCAAGCAAATACATTTTAAACATGTGTTCTTTTCAATTTAATGAACATAAAATAAAATATTATTTTTATTTTTTAATTTAGCAAAATGAAAATGATAATTATGTGCTGCTGATGATTATGATGATAATGAAGATAATAAATAACAAACAAAATTCGCCCACTAAAATTACGTACAAACATTTTCCTATATATAAAAAAAAAAATAGAAAAATATTAATGATTTTGAATATTTAATATGGGTGAATGATGCCAGATCAAAGTAAATTAATGAGGTGGTAAAAAAATCATATATTAGAATTTATATAAAAAATAAATAAATATTTTCAAAATTCTATTTTAATAAAAAAAATATTCTATATTTATGTTAAAAATTTTTGAATATTATTTTGATTTAAAAAAGTAGTTTATAATATAAATAATGTTTAAAAGATACAACATAAAAATTATATTTCTGGCATCACTTATAAATATATGATCAACAAATCTACAAAATCTCTCATATACGCACATACATATGTACATATATATGTATGTATGTATATATGTATGTATGTATGCATGGACATATAATATGTATATATACTTCATTCAACCCACTCACTTTTAATTGGAAATTTATTATCTTACATCTTTGGGAAAAAGAAATGCGTGTGCCACCACGCAAAATCTTTTAAAATTCAACTGTGTGTTTGTATGTGAAAGAAATGATTATGTTTTTTGGAAAAACTAAAGAAGAAAAAAATAAATGTTCTGGAAATTACTTAAAAAAATAAATAAATAAATATGCAAAACAAAAAGTACTCAATATTAACGAATATATGTATGTATGCATGTATGTATGTATTTATATTTAAATGGCCTCAACAATTTTATGTTTTAATGAACTGTTTATAATTTGATCATTACATAAAAAATTACTCCATTTTGTTACTTAATATAATTTTAATTAGGTTTATCGTAAATCAATCGGCAGCATTAATTATTTAAATTTAAATTAATGTAAATAAATTGTAAATAAAATAAACAGCAGGAAACTTATAAGTGCAGATTTAGACAAAAAAAATTATATCTATCCAAAAATACTCTTCTCCTAATCCAAAATATACATTATTTATAGTAGAAAGCCAATGTACGGCGTACATTGTACTCCGCAAGCGGCATCGAGCGGCAGCAGTATTACCAATTTAAACTTCAATAAATTGCTCTCAAAAAAAACTGATAAAAAATTACACAAAAATGTAAACTTTTCAAAAATGAATTAATTTCATAAAAAAAATAATAATAATTTAAAAATATATAATTATTTTATCTTAGCTTTGTGATGTACAAAATATATGTTAACATCCCAGACAAAAAAGCACTGAAAAACAGTTGTGAAAGTGTTGATTTTAACAATCTGGTGCCACTACAATTTTTAACCCATGATTTTATTATCATAAAGACACTTATTCCGACAAGCTATTACTATATAATTAAATCATATTTGCAAAATTGAACTTTTTTGTTAAAATTAATGACGAAAAAGTGCAAATATTTTATATCAGAGCAGGAGTTCCACAAAGTATGGGCTAAGACCTGTTCTTTATTCAATGTACATATACTATGCCAGATATGCCAATTTTTAACAGTATAAAGACATCAACATATACTAATGATACAGCACTTCTTGCAAATAATGAGTCTCTGACTATAGCTTCAAACTTATTGCAGAATCAACTAAATGTTTTAAATACATGACTTAAAAAACGGAAAATTATCGTAAATGTACAAAAATCAACTCATATATTATTCATTTTAAGAAGAGGAGATTGTCCAACATTGATGATAAACGGTATGCATATAGACCGTCGCCTAATCTGGAAAGAATACATTACTAGGACCAAAATCAAAACTTAACATAGAAAATAAACTTAAGCTATATAAAGCCATCTTAAAACCTGTTTGGTCTTATGAAATCGAACTTTGGGGACTACGAGCAATTTCAATCTTGAAATAATACAAAGATATCATTCAAAAAACTTCAGATTGATTACGCAAGCACTAACGACTATGTTTATATTTATTTTTATTTATTTATTGATAATTAGTAAATAAATTTACGTATCAATATATAATAAGGAACTGGCTACTGAGGCCTTCGTCCTTTCTTTTTAAAAAGTAATTAAATTTAAAAAATTTACATTTTACAATTTTCTTAATAAGTCTATTGGTATGTGTTGTTTAATTTTATTAAAGTCCAAAAGTTGTATAGATTTTAGGAGATCCGTAGGAACGACTATGTTTATAATATTCTGATTTAATTCAGAATAACTCATTATCCCTTTGTATTGTGTTTATTTATATTTTTCTGTTTATTGTATAAATTTGTTATAATATTATAAATTATAAATTATATTTTTATATATGACATTATGTTTAAATATATCCGAATGTAAATAAATGAATTACAAATGTTATGTACTCTAATGTATGCTACGTATATACATATGTATTGATATTTAGTTAATTTTTAGTAAAATTACTGTTAAAAAGAAGATTTTCTGTACTTAAAAGAGCGTATCTAATAATGTTATTTTTAATTTTCATCGCAATTTCTTATTATCTTATTGTAAGATATGACAAATCTTTGTTGTTGTCTTTTTTATGTATTTAGTTAATTGCTTCTCATAAATTGAATTTTAATATTATTTAATAAAAACATTTAATTTACTTATTTATAAAATTTAGTTCCCTCGAAATTACACAGAATTTTCATTATCCAAAAATTATCCAAGAAATTAAAAATTATCCCATTTTTAGATAATTACACAGAAATCGGAAACACTGTTGGAATGTTTCTTTATTTATTTTTTCTTAAATAGTAGTTAATGTAAATAAAATTTTTGCTATTGCTAAGTGATTTTTAAAATGTATTTATTAACTTCAGTCAATATTTATTTACAGTTTGTTAAGTTTTCAATTTTTTTTTAAATTTGGATTTTTATTTATTTATTTTTATCAATGACGTAATCCTCTTGTCGAATCTAAGATTTCACACCTTTAAATATTAAGGTAATAAATTTAAATGTTGAAAAGAAAAAAAATGTAAACAAACTTAATTATATTTTTCACTTTAAAAGCTTCCTAAAAATTGGGAAGTAATTTAACTTAAATTTGGCTGGAAAGTATTTTACAGTTATCTGCAGTATGTAATGAATTCATTTGCTAAGTTAACTGTAAACTGGTAGCTTATGCTCTTCAATTACCAAAATTTTCTGCTACCATATATTTTTTAATTTTTAAAATCCTCAAAGGTGTCTTATGTATGGAAAATTAAGAATAAACTCTATTATCTATTATGCTATGCTCAATAAATATACATATTCAACAACACAAACACACATCCCCCCCCCAGGGAAGGTAGGGAGTATATAAAATGTATATTTTATCTAAACACATGCATATCTGCCAAACTACCTGATTTTGTACCTGTAACCACAAAATGAGTTCATTCAAGCATGCGGTTTAATGTTTGTAAATATGTACGTACGTATGTATGTATGTATGTATGTATGTATGTATGTATGTATGTATGTATGTTTGTGTACAATTTTTCAAATATTTAAATAATACATGTTCATTGGTATGTACAAATTTAGTTTATTTTTTATATTCATTTTAATCTTTAGTTTACATACTTTAGCTGTAAATAAGTAAGTAGCATGTTTTTATTTGTTTATTTCACTTCGTTGTGTATTTTTTCTATATTTTACGAATTTATTTCGCTGTATGTTTGTTTGTTTGTTCATTCAATAATTCACTTGAGCATAAACAATATAAAAGACATTCAGACAAACCTCATTAATCTAACTGATGAATGAATGAGTGAATAGTGAACAGTGGGTTTGAATGAAGAACTTAATTAATAAAATTTTAAATGGAAAAATTTTGATGGGAAAATCAAGTGCACTTAACTAGACAAGTATAAGTATCAAGTTCATATTAAGCAACTATAACTTACACAAGGATCGACGACGAACATTGTTCAGTCGATTTTTTAATTATTATTACTAATCTGTAAGGAATTTGAAAGAACACGATTTTTTTGGAAATAGAGAATATATTTGTATACCTTTTATTCTACGAGTTTTTCACAGAATTTTTAATTTTCATAGACGGTTCTATGGATATCGACTTCATTATATCTCTGTTGTATATATTTCCGATGTAAGATATTCAATAAAGTGCTAGTGCTATGTCGCACACAGTTCTTTAGTTGCTCTTTAAGAAATTCTATGAAATTTTTTCAAAAAGCGCAGCAGAATCCTCGTGTTGGACACGTGTTGCATATATCAGAACTGATATTACTATCCCTTTCAACTCGAACAACACATAATTCACAGTGAACATTTTCATTAAAAATTTACCGTTATCGTACAATTTCAATACAATTTTGAATAAAAAGTTGTTTATTCAACATTAAAGATTTTTTCTCATTTGATTTTTAATTTAATTTAAATAAATGCCAAAATAAATTTAAACTGTTTATTAAATAAAAAAAATCATTTTAATCAAAAATAATTTTCACCAATTCCATTTTTCACAATAAAAGACAAAATTCCCAACAGCAAAAAATCTGTAAAATATATTTTTTTTTACTTATAATAAACTTTTCATAAAAATATACTGTAATTATTTGACTCTCCAAGATATATATATATTTTTCACCTAAATTTGTAAAAAAAAAACAAACTTTTTTCTAAAATTTTTCTTAATTTTATAATATTCTTCTTATAAGACTTATAAAAGTGTTTTTTAGTAATCATTATAACATTCTTGTCCACTGTTCTTTACTAATATGTTCATCAACAATTAACATTTATAGTACCATAGATAGATACAAGCGGATATTTATACAGACATACATACATATGTATACTATAGATCGCAAATATTTATTTATTTATTTGTATAGAGAATTTAAAAAATAATTGCGATTAGAAAAAAGTTGCGATTTTCGAAATACCTGATGTTGATATTATTGTTATATGTAGATAAGAAATCTAACGTTTATAGCTGTTAAAAGTTAAAACAATTAAAATAAATATTTATTAACTTTTTTTCTAATAGGTACGTTTTTTTTTGTACAAATGCCAGTTGAAAGCAGCGATAGTTTGATTTTCAACAAATATTTAACTATTATTAACAATGTATCTGTCGTTGTCGGTCATTTCTAGGACGGATTATATGTATGATCTCATCTAAAATTGCTAGAAACTAAATATTGTTTGAAAGAAAACGAATGAATGATACAATCATTATTGAATATCAATGCAAACGTTATTAATATGCAATAGTTTTTTTTTAAAGATTTTCCGAAAATTATTGTAAATAAAAAAAGTAAGAATAAATATATCACGTTTCTAGCTGAGCTACTAAAATAAATGATATTTATTTATTTAAAAAATATAATTTATTAATATTACTGTTTTAAAGGCTGTCACTATTTTTTTTTTTTTTTAATTATTGTTATTCTGTTATTTATAATTTATTTAGTTTAATATCATATCACCCTCTGTTTAAATTTCGGTGTAATACGAACATTGTTTTAAAATATTCTTAACTTGATTTTGAATTAACATTTTTGTATTAAAGTAAAAAACAATAAAAACTTGTCTGCTACTCGTTTAATGAAATTCTAGCTAATGTTAGAAAAAAAAAATAATAAATAAATAAAATCTATTATTAGCATTAATAAAAAAAACTATGAGAAGACTGCAAAAAAAAATCAGTATAACCGCATTTACAGATGTATTTTTTTTTATAGAAATTCAAACTATTAGCATTGAAAAATCAATACATAGCCAGTTTCTAGATAAATAAAAGACAAATAAAACGACAATCGGATTAAAGGTAACTTGATATTTAAGCAGTAAATTGAGTTTATTTTATATCTTAAAAAAAACAAATATTGAAACTTTTAATTTTCAATGAGAATGTTTTTTATGTTTAATATTTTCAATATTTCAAATTATCATCAATAAAAATGATTTTGTTTTTCTGAAAATCTTTATTAAATATGACACTTAAATAAATTTAGAAATAGTGAGTTATAAGATACTGGAATAATTTAAATAATTACAGTAGCCTATTTAATGTAATAATTATTAAACATTGGTTTATGTAACCAAAGTATATTAAAAATGAAGAGATTAAACATTTCAATGAAACAAAATTAATTAAAGAAAAATTTGAGTTTCTAAAAAGTACCAACATTTTAAAAGTGTTAAGTTTCAAAAAAAATTTCAATAAAAAACTAACAAATTTTAATAAAAGTAATAATTAAAAACAAAATATTAATTAAATATTCGTAATCAAAACATTTCTAATAAAAATAACCAAAATTAAAAAAAAAAAATACAATTTCGAAAAATGTTAATTCAAAAAAGAAAATATTGTACCTGAAGAAAAAATTTAGTTTTCCCCCAAAAAAGTATCAGCATAAAATATTAAACTGGATTTAAGAAACTGACGGATTTTAATCCGAACACTTCCTACACATAGCTCAGAACATTTCCTAAATGTGTTTATGCTTTAAGACTTTTCTAATTAAAAAAATAAATAAATAAATAAATAAATAAATAAATAAATAAATAAATAAATAAATTCAATTTGAACAAACAACCCATTGGAGTTAGATTTTTTTTACCTTCTTTTGAATGCTTATAGATCATACGGGTGTACACCCATCAACATTTTATAAGGCTTAGTGGCAATACTTTACCCTGAATTTAAAGACAGGAGTGAAAAAAATTGAAATAAAATTCGTGATTATAAGCAAAATATCTCAAATACCAAAAGTAGTTCCATAAAAAATTATAATTAAATAAATATGGTCTTTGAAGGTTTTAATTACAATTGTATATGCAATTGTATTAAAGATTTAATTGGTTAAATTTTTGTTGCAAAATTTTTTCTTAGAAAGCATACCTGCTATTTGCAATTTCTAACGTTTTAAATTGGACCAACGAGCCACAAAATTTGGTTTACTTTTTCTCCTGATTGGTATGATATCATAAATTAAACATTTTTTCCAAAAACATCATATTTTACTTCTTTAATTTCCTTTAAACAAAACGGTCTATATTAACATTTTATAGCGGACATTACAAATAATTGATAGAAGCACCCAAAATCTTAAGTAGAAAATGAATTCATGCAAGTCCAATTAATCCATTAACACTTTTAATCGCTGATTAAATATTAAACTCACTTAAATGCATTTGTCAATTTAAATAACATTATTAAAATATTCATAACAAATGTCCCCAAAAACCGTAATGTAGGTTAAATTTTGATTGTATTTCCACAATGATTGCTAATAAATATTATTGAATAACTAAATTTCCTAAATTTTTAAATTGAATGAAATTTAAACAAATTATAATCAATAATAATGGGTACACACGTTTTTGCTATTTTAACCATTTAAAGTTCGTTTTAATCAAATGGGGGTCTTTACTGTACATAAATGAATGTAGACAAGACAACAAACATATTCATTTGCCATAACTGATTTAAATAGTTAAAATGATTTCTAGAAATACACACTATTGTATTTGTTTTTTTTTTTTTTTTTTTAATCGACTTAAAACCAAAACCTATTTAAAATTCACACGCGAATTTTTGGTAGTTTTTTTTTCGGTTTTGTTTAATTTCTTGTTTTGTAGACAATAAATAATGTTGTTTTTGTATGTATATAAATAATTAAGAAATCGTCTAGCAACAACAATAAAAACAATAATAGTACCTAATAATAAAACAAATAAAAATGTTTAATTTGTTAATGATTGAACTCATGCAAAATCCAAATATATATATGAATAAAAAAAATACTTATTAATTTATTTATTGACAAACTAACTAAATGATTGACTGATTGTTTAACAATAAGTGAAGGTAATTATGTATGTCAATTGATGAAAAGAAATATGTATATTTAAACTATTAATTATTTAAATTTCAAGTTAAAGTTAGTTACTTCCACAAGAAACTATTTTTGTACCAAACATTTTATTTAAAAAAAAAAAAACACAAAATATTAGATTTAATTAAAGATAAGGAATGGAATTTTGAACTAAAACCGCATAGACATAAGAAATGAAAAATATATATTTATATATATATATATATATATATATATATATATTTAGATGCGTGGTATTAAAAACAAATTTTTGATAACGTCTAAAAATCACATTAAATTCACTTTAAATTGTTTACTAAGAACGCAAACAAAACTAAAAATTAAAAAAGTAAAAAAACAAAAATAATAAATAAAAAAGATGATAGATACATTCGTAAGTCAGTAACTTCTTTTCGGAAATAAAAAAAATGTATATATATAAAATAAAATTATCATGCACGAATTGCATGAACAATGTTGTGGGCTGGTCAACCATTTTTGAACTAAAAAAAAAAAAAAGTTTCATGTGTAAGCACACTAAACTTTAGAATGAGAACATGTTTTCATAATGGCATTCAATCCTAAAGAAGGCCAAGTCAAGCCGCACCCTTGTCGTCTACCTTATGGATTTAGGTTAGTTATGAGTTGTAGTCATTTGACAGTAAGAAAGAGAAAAAAACTTTATTTTTTTATGAGTTTCATTTCTAATAGCAAAAAAAAAAAATATGTCCCAATATTCAATATAGTGACATACATTTATAAATTTATATAAAAACTTAATTTCAATACATAAAGAGAATCACTTAGTTATGTCAACCCTTTATTAATGATTAATCGTTTATAATTTCTTTTATATTCATCCTGAATCCCTTTATAGATCAGGGTATTGAATTAACAGTGTCCGTACATCTGTTTAAAAAGCTTCTTAACTTATGTAATGAATAAATATATTGAAAATGTGTTTCTAAAAATCATTTCATTGTGAATCAAAAACACTGTTAATGCTAGAGCATTACAATTTTTAATTTAAAAAACATTAGTGCTTTTAAACGAATATTTAGCACTATGTAAAATAAAATGCTACGCATGAATAAAAACAATAAAAATATCGATTTCTTACACAAACAGGTTCAAAATAAATATAAGATAATTTATTATTTTAATAGAAACATATATTTTTAAATGAAGTATTTAAATAAATTTCATAGCTAATTATAATTAATTAATTTTAAGTGATAATTCGTAATAATAATAAAATGTAAATTATACTAAACAAATTGTTCCTAAAATAAAAAAACAGTTATAATTAGCTCAAGGATGTAAGCTAAGGTATTCGATTCGATTTTCCAATCGGATTTAAACCCAGTTTTTTTTTAAATGTTTTTTTTTTTTCGAATGTCGGTTTTAAAAATAGCATTTTTTTCAGAAAACATTTACATAATAGTGATAATATAATCGAAATTAAGAAATAATTATTTAATCATTTTAAAAATAATTACATTTATTAAATTTTAACTTGTTTTTCATAGTTATTCGAACTATTCTAAAATCGGTTTCTCCAAAAAGTCAAATAATCAATCACCCCAATGTAAACACGTTTTCATTTTGCTAAATATGAAATATCTATTTTTAGATTTAGAAACTATTAATAAAATTATTGGAATTTAATTATGTTATTTATTAATATAATTAATTTTTTAATTGATTTAAATTTATATTTTAAATAAATTGACAGTTCTGGAAAACATATAAAGAAAAATTAAATTTTTTTCTATAAAAATTTAGAAATAAAATAAATTTGACTAGTTTTTCAACAATCTTCAGCTCATTAACTCTTTTTAAGAAAAAGCAGTAATAATAAAATCAATTATTGTAGTTATTAATGTTATTATTTTGATGATTAGAGCAAAATCAATTAAAAATTAATTAATATTACAAATTTCGTAATTGAAGTCGATTTTTACTTTTTTCTGTGTAAGTTTTATGTTTACTTTGAAAAAATAATTTGTTTACAGTAACAAGGTTTTATTTATTAAAACTAAAATATGATTGTTGAAATTATGTTAATAATTCATGATTCACATTAAATATATTTATTAAAAGTTCTTTAAATATTTTACCAATAAAAACTAAAACAATTAAATGTCCATATCACCCAAACTAAATAAGGTTCCAACATGAAATTTTGTATCCACATAGAGAAAAGTTATATATAATTTTTAAAAATTAAAAAAAAAACGGTTTTTGAGATATAATATTTTTAATTTTTTATCTCCTATTATTATAATGGTTACAACAACTAAAGATCTACCATGTATATTTAAGAAGTTATTAAAAGTTAAATAGATATTCATTTGTAAAGCTCTCACCATTTTTTCGTTTTCTAAGACGACATATTTCCGGACCAAAAAGAAACATGGGAATTTCATTTTTTCAGAAACATTTCTAATGTTAATGAGATGTTTAATCCAATTACTGTCTCTTTTGACATATAATCACACAATAGTTAATTTTTTAAACTAATTAGAAAAAAAAAGCAAATAATTATAATAACATTATAATGTAACCATTTGAAAATATTCATACCTAACTTTACCGTTTTGTTTTATGGACAATTTATATGAACAATGTACCCAATTTTGTTAGATCGGGGATGTTTTCATTAAACGAGCCAAAAGTTTTCGAATTTTTTTACAATTTTTTTTTTCTTAATTTGCCCCATTGTCTAACCCCAGGTATAAAAAATTAATTTATAATAAATTTGTATGTAGCAGGATTTAAAAATAATTTTATTAATACTCAAAAACCACTTAAAACATGAAAGTTGTCTTGAGGTATTTAGAAAAATTTTATTTCGTGAATTGTTCAATTGCAGTAGTAGTCATTGAATGATGAGATCACCACAAGTACAAATAGTAAGTGTGTAGTTAGTAAGTAATTTAAAATAAAATAAATAAAACTACAATATAATATTTATTACTTTTGTAGCAGACCTCTAGCTCTAGCTAAGCATCAAAAAAAAAAAAAACATCTAACAGTAGTCAGTGTCACTAACGCAATCATCATTATTATTATTTTCAAATATAAAATTCATTATCATGACTATAGCAAAAAGACCCTGTGGAATATGTACATATGTATGAGCATGGAAAATAAAACTACTACTACTATACTAGTTTGTATTAAAACTGAATTGAATTTATTGAATAATTAACAGCAAAAGAGTCCATCATCATCATCATTAGTAATAGTGAGAGAAAAAAACAAAATAAAAACAAAAAAAAAAAAAACTAAATAAACCAAAAATTGTAGATTACAAAAAAAAAACCCAAGAAAATAAAAATATATTTTTTATTTATATAAATACTCGTATGTATGTATTTGTAAGTAAATAATATATTTGTTTATTTATTATCTCACACCGGCATTTAGTTAAAATAAAATAATAAAAAAAAAATTAACAACAACGGGCCACACATTAAAAATGGAAATTAAATACAAAATTATTCAGCAAGTTTTTATTTTTGAAAATCGAAATAGAGTAAAAATGATGTCATTTTGTGGGTTTTATTATATACATATATACATACATATTTTTTTTGTTTTCTTTCAAGTTTGTATGTTTATTTTTCTGCTCTTACAAAAGAGTTTTTTTTTTTGTGTTCACAATATGTAAAACAGTAAAACAACTGCTGCGTAAAATATCGATCATGGTTACGTTAAACAGTGTAGCAGAACGATATATTTTCGAAAACAAATTTGTCAAATCTAATCATTATGGTAGGATTTACAGAATTAGTGGAGGAAAACTCCTTTAATAAATTGTAAAATGTAATTTTTTTAAATTTAATTTTTTTTTAAAAAGAAAGGACGAAAGCCTTAGTAGCCAGTTCCTTATTATGTATTGATATGTAAATTTATTTACTATTAATAATTAAATAAATAAAACCTCTTTAAGGGTTTAAAAAAGACCACCTCTCATATAGAAACTTATTTAATTGTCTGCAAAAAAAAATAGTTTTTTATCTGATTTCAAATCCTAATCTTTAAGCAAATTTTTTCACTTTTTATTTATCTCTTACAATTTTCAAGTTATTGGCATTTGAAATTTTAACTCCCTTAACCCTGGAAGGACTTCGGTATTTGTTTCGACTAACAATGATGCTAATTTCAGTGATATTTCTTGCATATTTTTTTGGAGAATTTTTGTATAACACCTGCCGTAAATAAGAGCTTAAAGTGTCCAGACATATGTTGCCGTGAACGGCCTGGAAGTTAATGTTTTGAGCAACCCTGTTAGTCAAAACGACTTCATCTAGCGCTAATGTAATTTAGTAAATGAAGTAATTAATATTTGTTCCTATAGTGTGAAATATATTTTTTAAGGGGAAATAAATACAACATGACTACAGAAATAATTTTAATAAAACATAAGTACATTTTTTGTCACTTTACACAATGATGATTAGGGAGCTCTACTACCTATATCAAATAGAAAAGGCTGAAGACTGAATAAAGTCATATTATAAAGTATTAACGATTACAAATCTCATTAATCTTGAGAGTTATATAATAAAACTTAAGGACGTGATTGATATCTTATCGACTTTGTTCTCCTTCCAATATATCAACCAAGTATTGCAAAAATGTCGAAATTCTCTTATCTCCAGGTAAATTTAAAACAAAAGTGTAAAATGTAGAAAAAGACAAATATGTTTTTAGCTTCTGGGGCTAAAATAAAACACTAAACTACTGAGGGAATCTGAGGAAAATATCACAAATTTTAGATGTGCACAGAGTATCAAAAAACATTTGTTTTCAAACTCTCATTTGGTTAGAATAATTACGAGAAAAATACATTTAAAAAAACATATATTGTCTCTTCTAAATTTTTTACACAACTAACAAAAATGCTACTTATGTTACATAAGTAGCAAAAATAGAGGTATTTTCAGTTTTTACTTAATATTTTGAAAACAACAATAAGTATATAGGAATTTTTGGTGTTATTTTATTTAAATTAATTCATCAAATAAAAATCAATTGTTTTATTTCTCATTTTAATGATACACCTTGAAATATTTCGAATAAATGTTAATTTTAGTTATTTCGACTAACGAAGTCCTCAGAAGGGTAAAATTATCAAAGCCCTTCCAGGGTTAATTCTGCGAATACAAACCTTATCGAATCCACATGGCTTGATGAATAATGCAATTTCTAAAAAAACTCCAAAAAGAAAAAATCACATTTTGGCGAGCGAAAAGCCACTTTTTTTTTAGGAATTTTGAATTTTCTTTTATAAATTTTGTCATTCGGAATGATAAAATTGTTAATCACACCAATATCTTATATAACAAAGATTTTATAACAAATTAAAAAAAAATTTAACAAAGTTTTAATTTCAAAAATCCATAAAATGAAATGAAATGAAAAACTGGAATTATTTTCAAATAAAACATCTCTAATAAAAAAAAACTTTAAAATTAAGATTTCAAGGATCATTAAAGAACTTCATGAGTTCAATAAAAAATACTTATTCAAACATGATATCTTTAGTGGTTAAATATACATACATTTGCGAATTTAAAATTTTCTCCAATAATTTCCATAACAAAGGAGTGAACTTAAGATTTCCAATACATCCCAAGTAAACTTTTTTTTTAATTAAATTCATTAACGGCTTTTATAGAACCATGGCTAATGTGAAAAACTTTTCCGATTCTAGCCCACTGTGCATTGTTAGAAGAAAAAAAAACAAACAAGAGTGCTGTCGCAAATATAAATGAAGTAACCACAATTAATCAAAACTTCATTTCATCCCTAAACAAATGCATGTCTAGTCTTATAAATTTTTCTTTACTTTTCTTTTTGTTTTTGGACTTTTTGGAAAATTCATATGTGTGTGTGTGTTTGTAATGATAGTTAAAAATGAATTAAAATTTTCATTTGTCTACCGTAGGTAATACGATATAAATAAATATCTGTGTGTAATGTATGTTCATAAGTAAATTGAATTTTTACCTCTTTTCTCCTTGATGTGCGTATCATATTGAGAATTGCTGCGAGCAAATTGTATTGCTGCCATTGTGGATTGGATTTCTTGATATTCGTTAGAGGATGAAGTACTTTGTTGTTGTTGTGTCTGAGTCGGAGTCAGAGACTTAGACAAAGTACTATTATTACTGCTGCTGCTGGTGGGGGCTCCTAAAGCACCACCAGCAGTCGTTGGAGTTATCAAAGTTTCTACACTTGCACCTCTGGATGATTGTTTCGTCAAAGAAGAAGAGGTTGTTGTCGTTGTTGTTGTTGCTGCTGTTGGTACTATAACAATACTGCTAGCAGCAGCACCTTCAGTATCGGAATCGTCACTAATAGCTTCACGTAAATGTAAATTTTTTTCCGTTTTATAACCGAGTTCGCCAGTACCACGACCGAGACCTTCACGACCATAACCTACTGTTTCAAGACGTTTTTTCAATGCTTCATGTTCCGTATCGTGTGCTTCCGTTTCTAATTTAGTTAATTTGTGCGATGTTTTTGTTACCGTTTTATCAATCCTAGAGGTGGGTGGTGAGGGATTTACAGCAGCAGCAATAGTTTGTTTCGTTACAAATCTTTGTGATTCTCCTGGAGACGTAGAACCTTGCGTTTGTATCGTTTTCGAAATACTGATATTTTTCGCAGGAGTTTCAACGCTTTCCAATGATTCACTTTCTTGTTTATGGGACCTTGTTGTTATTTTTGTGGTAGTCTTGGTAGTATAGGCCGAGGAAGAAGAGGAATGTGTAAAATGTTGTTGCGTTTGCCATGGCATTTGTTCATGTTTGCTGGTTTCTAGGTTTACCGGACGACGTTTAGGGTGGTTGCTACTTGCGCCAACAATAATGTCAATGTTAGGGGGTGTTTCTAAAGTAACGGTTTCACCGCCAGCACTCGTCGTTTTAAAATGACGTTTACTTGTTACTTGATAATCAGTTACGTCAAAGGATTCATCTGTGCCATGCATGTGTTCAAATTGTTCCTGTTCGTTTTCCAATTTTATTAAAATTCTTGGACCACCAGCAGTCATATCCACCGAACGGGAAGGTGTGGTGGCTCTTATATCTCTTTGGGGAGAAACACGTGGCGATAGATAACCCTCACCATGGCGAAAAATTTTCTCTTCATGTTTACGACCATCACTAGTCATAGAAGAGGTAACTATGGTTTTAACACCATCAGCCGCTATAACTTCTCTAACAGTTTTCTCTCCTTCCAAAAATCTAGCAGAAGCCAATTTACCATCCGTAGGACTTAGAACATGGGAAGCTGGTCGTTTCGTTGTTCTTAAAGTGACATTAAAAGGAGACATGTGGGACATATCTTCTGGTGTAGCTGGTTGTCTACGATAACGCTGTGTAGTGCGTAAGGTAACATTAAAAGGACTTTTTTGGGAATGTTCCTCCAATTCTATGCGTCCTGTTACTGCACCAGGAGATATTTTACTGGTTGTCTTTAGAGTAACATTAAATGGACTAGCAGTGTGTTCTTCATGTATTTCAACTTTACGGGCAGGCGATAAAGGTGTAGATCTCAACTGTATTTGCTGAAAGGCTAATTTAGCTGCCTCAGCTTCAGCCAAGCCGCGTTTACGTTCCTCTCTGAGGCGCTTTTCTATTTCATAAACATCTATATCAAAAGGATTATCCGCATCAATATTTATATCCATTTCCGTAGCATCAGTTGAGCTTCTTAAACTTTCCTGGCTCATATGATCAGTTGTTCTTTTAATAGCCCCACTGTCACCAGAATTCCAGGCCTTTTCATATATAGCCACTTTTTGTTTTAAACGTAAAGGTGTTGTAGGAGTTTTAGGTCTTGACAAGGATTCATATCCTTCACTCATCAGATACTCATGAGAACTAGAAGTTGTTGAAGTAGTCTTAATTGTTTTTGTTATGGTCCTTGATATAGTCGAAGTTTCCTGTATAGATTCATCAAAAATTATTTCTGCATTACTTGCTTCATCCATGGACTCAAATTCCGGCTGACGCCTTTGGCCTTGGCTAACATATGTTTGGGACTCATCGGTATTGAATGATGACGATTCAACAGCTGTTTGTTGTAAACGACGTTTGCGCACTGCTGGTATTGGTCTCTTACCCTCATCCACCCCCTTTGGTGGTGGGTCTTCTTCATGTCTCTCATCTAAGGTTTTATCCATGGTCGTCTAGCATTTACTCCACGCGTTTTCTTTATTTTTCACAAATTCACACACTAAATCAATAGCTACTATATAAGCTAATTAAATACATTCACTCTCACAAATACTGACTAAAACATAACTATACTCTATAGAGAAATGTAATCGTAACAAAAATTGATTTTTCCTCTATAGAAGAAATCGTAGAGCATGGAGCCGGCTTTAGAGTAAAGTTTTTAGATTATTTGTCTTATTTAAATTTGTTTCTTTACACCGATATTATTTTATACACACTTTACACTTTTTCTTGACCCAACAATTAATTACTTTTTGCCGTTTTCTCATAAATATTTTTCAAATTAAAAATTTCTTTTATTTGCGTTTTTTTTTTTTTTCTAATTACTTTTTTATCCATAAAATGCAAGTGTAGTTATGTTTTTATTAGTAATAACCCAATTTTAAACTGGTTTTTTTCCTTCTTTCTAATTTTATTTAAATTTTATTTCTTTTTTTCTTAAAACCCTCATTAGGGCGTTTTTAATTTTTTTTGGTTACTTTATAACAACTCTTCTTTTTTCAAATACAAATATACAAAAAAACATCATTAATTTACACTTTTTTATTCTCAAAACAACGTTCTATCTCGTTAGTTTAATGTTACTTTTTTTGTTCTTATAGTTTTAAAAAAATCTCCAATCCGTTGCGGCTGAAAGCCGTTTCGTTACTGAATCAATTTTGAGTCGAACTTATCGTACATACATACCTTGAGTGCGCAGTTATTTTTTAATAGACAAATGAGAAAAAAAAAACCAAAACAAATAAATTTTATTATTGTAGATAGTAAAAAAGTAGTAAAACAGGGTGTGAGAGTAAAAACGCGTACAGTGAGAGACTGACTGTATGGGATAGTAAGCGATGCCAAATTATTACTTTTATGTGTTAGATTAAACGTTTTTTTTTTTAAACTAGAGCGTTTTTCTAAAAAGAAATGTTGGAACTAGGGCTCTTCGAAATACTATTTTTGGCACACGGTGGTTCTGGTGTCAAAAATGTTGTATATAATTCTGTTTCTCCGAAATTACTGCTTGGATCAAAATGATATGTAAGATGGAGTTACAAAGGAGAGCGTAAATCTTTTAGAAAAATCATCTTTTATTATATGAAAAACTAAAAAAAAACATAATCCTGATATCAAATACAATTTCAAAGAAACAAAACATATACTATATAGAACTTGATGAGTTGATTAAATTTATTATTAAAATATATATTTGCGCTTGAATTTGAAATTACTAGTACGATCAAATTGAATTGTTTAAGAGAGGAAGATCTAAGCTTTTAGCATTTTTTTATTTTGAAACTATTAATTATTTTCAATAGTACTGTAATAGCGTAATTCAAATCGTCATATCAGGAGTGAAAATCAAATCGTTAACAGGACATTTTTAGACCCAAAAATTTTCAAAATGATGATAAATCGTCAAATCTGCCAACAATGGCTACAGGTTGTTAAATTTTAACACCATTATAGTCAAATGGTCAGAAAGATGAGAAAAAAAAACTTAAAGGTTTTTTTTAATTCTCCCCCATATTTTCCATAATAAAGTAGAGAACATTTTTTTAAACATATCCTAAGATTTCCAATACATTCCCGAATAAAGAATTTGATTTTTTTTTTTTTGGATTATCAGAATTTGTCTAGCGGGGAAAATTATTAAAGTCAATATTTTTAAATTAATACTTTTACAAAAATGTTGTCTGATTCTTTTATTTTTGTCTCAAAATTTTATTTACAAAAAATATTTTTTCGCGTATATCAAAAGGTAAAGTTTCAACAATGGATAATAAAGAAATTTTTATTTTATTGAGAGGTGCTCCCTATATCAACTATTGGTTCAAAAACTATAAACAGTTTAAAAGAAATTTCAAGTTCACCGAGCTAGAAAAATGTTTGTATCACAATTTATTTTTATAGTTTTAACGAGTAAATTTTTAAATGTAAGACAAATTTTATTTATCTAGTATGACGAAAAATGTTGCTATCGGTCTCACAGTGCAGCAGTCATATTCCGATTTTAATGAAATTTGCTACAAATGTTCAGTATTGAAAGTATTTTGTTTTTTTCCTCTTTGAAGATTTATTAATTTTACGATCTTTATAAATATATTGATTTCGTGTAATATTTATTTTAAAGTTTAAACTTATTGCTTTTTAAATTTTCATTCTAAGCGCTTTTGCTTCCATAAAAAAAGTTGTTATCACTTCCAACCGGTCTAATTCTAGAGAGCTTTATATATGAGTTGCCACTTCGATGTTATTTCTTTAACATTCCAACAGATTTTTTACATTTTGCTCTCAGTAAACATATATACATACATCATATCACATCAATCGTGTTATGAATGAAAACGTTAGAGAGAACAATAATTATAACTATTTAATGGTACATTCGATTTTACTGGTACAATTATTAACAAATGCAACCCTTATAATGAGTTGTAAAACAATTCTCACTATAACCTTTGACACTTAATAAGCGATTTGTTATTTGAGATGAGATTTAATAAAATTATATATAATTATTATTATTGAATTAAATTCTGTTATAAGTTGTAGATACCTGACAGATTACAAAACCCTTCAATCAATTTGTTAACAAATCATGCAAATAAATAAAACATTTGTACAACAAACAAAGAGTTTTCTTTAAATTGTAAAATCGACCTTAAAATCAATCTTATAGTTTCACAAAATGTCAATGAATAAGTTATAGGATTAAAATATAATACTGTAAACTGTAAATTATTTATTCTCAAATTCAATTAAATAAATGAAACAAAAAATTATAAAAGTAGCGTTTGTTGTTAAATATGTATTGTATTTAAAGGACCCCCAAACTTTATATTTTCAAACAATTTAACTTCAGAGAATTTTTTAAATTGTTTAAATGTTTAATCAGTAATCATAAATATAAATGTTTAATTAATCGAATAATTGATTATTCTGAAAATTTGATTGTTAAAAATACTCGATTAATAGATTATTCGCACATCCCTATTTTTATACTACTTCATTCTAAGATACCGTTTTTCAAAATGTTCGTCCTTTTTTACATAACTGCCATTTTTTTACATAATTACCATGAGCAATTATATGAAAAGCATCTTGATTTTTCCATCACAGTGCTTGGCGAACTTTTTTCTTATTTAGTATAATTTTGTCCCATTCAATAAAAGAACTACTTTGGACACATCTTTTTTAAATTTTTTTTATTTTGATGTCAGGTAATATTTTACGCATCAAGTTTCAATTCTAAGTCCACTTTTTTGTGCGTGTAGATTAATTTGCAGTTCGTGTTTCTTGGTTCGGATTATATATCAACAGTAAGTGGAGGTTCATAGAAAAGTGTAAATAAATTTGTGTAATTAATGTTCATGTTTATACCTTTTAATATAAATAAATATTTTAGAAATTCCATGTTTAGCTAAGTATTTTTTAGTGCTACTATTTTTTTGCACATAGCTGTATATATGTATATTATTTAAAATTTTTAAAAGGATCTTGACTAACAATTCTTTTAAGAATTATTTATTTTTAGATGATCACATAACATAACTTATATATTACTAAACTTGATTTGGTTCATTCACATCTCTATGATTTAAATAAAAACATATTTTATAACATTCAAGTTGCTAACCTCCATCAATTAAAAAATAATATTAAAATGATATTACACACGAATACCTTCACTTTAAGATCAAATTTATATGAACAAATTATGTTTAAAACATTGTACATTTTACAAATACAAATATATGTCTGTATAAAGTTATGCTCAAACATTTAACAGGATTATGTAATTAATAAATTGCTTGGGTATTCAACCATTAAATGGTTATCCGATATGAATTGAATATTATTGATCTAAATCATTTAAAATAATTATGATCACTAACTAATTCAATTAAACTTATAGAGACAAATTATACAATTTCCAAAAAAAAAAAAAAATTAAAATGTTTGGCCTTTTTAAGCGTTTTGGCAACGATATGCCTAAATAAGTTAAAAGATATGTGAGGGTATCTGAATAAATATGTATTTTTTTTTAAGGACTTAATGATGATTTATATGTACATATTGTGCACTTGGTGAAAATATCATTATTATATTTATTTTATCAGTATATACATATACATACATACATATATAAGTATATTCGTTTAAGCGATATGTGTTTGGAATTTAATAATTTATCTTATCGTCATTTTAGTCATAAGAAAAAAGTGCAAGTGAAATATTTGTTCAAAAACAAAACTTGTTATAGTTGTTTTTTTTTTATTTATTTTATTTTTATTATCAAGTTAACAGAGGGGGTAATATTTTTGAAATTAATAAAAATAAATTTAAAACTTCAGAATAACTCAACTAGTAGTTTTCAGAATAAAACTTGTTTAAATGAATTAAATCCAGTCTTTGACAAAATAATTTATTTATATTATCAGTCTAGAATTGTATTTTATTTAAAACTAATTTACTATTTTATGTCTATGGGGAAAATCAAAAAATTTTAATTAAGAAAATTAATTTTTTTTCTCTCTTTATCTGACACTAACATGGATTTGAGGTTTTATCAGCAACTAATTATCCATACAAAATATGAATTTAAAACTTAAAAAAAAATCGTAAAAATTCTATAGAATATCTCAAGTGCTATCAGCACATTTTAAATTTTGTTTTACAAATCTTTAATATTTATCGAAATACAGGCTTAAGTTCATTATTGTAATAATTTTTGTAGAATATAGAAAAAGATTTATTAGACACTAGCAGGATGGAATGCATTTTCTGATCCACTATGATCTTCATCAGCATCCATGTGCCATTTAATGCTTGTAGTAAAGATCGTTCTTTAAACTCACATTTCCGAAGAATTTTTCCATTCTGCTAGTGTCTAATAAATCTTTTTCTATATTCTACAAAAATTATTACAATAATGAAGTTAAGCCTGAATAAATTATAAAAATGATTAACTCATAAAAAGTTCGAAATAGTATTAATCTTTTACAAAATTAATTTATCGAAATACACTAAAAAAAATGTTTGCACAACTTTATAAATAGTCAAAAAGAGATATTGTTTTAAAATTTTCCAAAATTATGACTAAAATCAGTAGATCATCAGTTATCAGTTACAGTATGAAAATATAGTCGCTTAAACATTACTACTCGATAGTATTCTTAACAAAAAGCTCGATTTTAATTTTTTTAAGTGAATTTTAGTAAATTATTAACTTATTATTTGATAATAAATTTTACATCGAAAATTGAATTTATTATTTAAAAATTTAAACAGTAAGAACATACAATTATATTCATACTTTATATTCATCCTTAAAATTTTTTAACGCCATTTGAGTTTCAGTATTAAGTTAATAAAATGCTTTAATTTGACATAAATATTATAACATATAATAGTTATAAGCAAACGAAATAAATTAAACGGAGATAAATAATGTTTCTTCATTTTTTTTCATGTCAATTTTTATCATTGAAAAAATTCTTTACACTGAAAAAAAATCTGAACAAAATTTTAAAATTTGGTTAAAATTTTTGAAATTGTTAAAAGTTTTTGCATTCCAAAATTTATTAGAAATATTTACGCCAAACTTTTCCTAATTTAAAACACACTTTGGCAATACAAGCACTTATAGGAGGCTTCAAACAATTTCGATATTTTTGGGTTTTCCTCATACATATGTATGTTCAATGGAGTCTTGAGTGAAGCCTTATTAGCTATTTTTTAAAAGCGATCTCCAGTTTCCTACCAAAGTTTTAACATTTAAATTGAAATGGTTATCAAAACATTCGTAATTTTATCCTGGTTATGGAAAAAATATTTTAAAAATTTGTCGCGGCGAAAAAAATTATAAAATTCTTTTTCATATTTTAAGAAAAATATCGAATAGTTTTTTCGTATGATATACTAAAATGACGATTTTTTTTATATCCATTTCAAGACAAAATAAACTCAATACTTTTTTTGGATGAAATGTAATAGACTTTTAATTGCTGGTAGGGTACAGAAGATCAATTTTGAAACTTTTTACTCCTCGTTCCTACAATATTTTTGTCTAAGGGTCACTTTAATATACAATATATTTTGTAACTTTTCTAAATACAAAAGAAGGCTTTGGCATTAAAACAAAAAAAAATATTTAAAATTCCATAAAAATCCTAAGCTAATTTTCACTGAAATCTTTGCTTTACCATAATTTTCATTTAATTTTATGGCCTTTACTTTAAAATTTTAAATTTAGCAAACAACAAATCAATTAAAATAAAAATGACATAATCTGTCATTTATTTAAAAATTCAAATAAACAAAAAACCAAAAAATACGTTTGGCATAATAATGGAATATATGTTTATATAAATTTATAAACATATACATATATACATACATATTCACAATATAAAAATAAATCATAAGTTGTTTATTTAGACTAGATAAAAATAAAATAAAATTTATAAAATAGCGAATAAACAAAAAAATTAAAAAAAAAAAAAAAAAAAAAAAAAAAAAAAA
>MINK01001195.1:0-13897 GCA_001735545.1 Phormia regina
CCTCGAATAATTATTTGTCAAATAAACCGAATAATCTGAAACTCCGATTAATTGGATACACATGGTGTCTGTTGTAGCTTAATTTCATAATTTTCTGCTATATCTCTCTTAAATAAAAGCTTGTATTATAACGGGCCCATTTTTTCCTTTATAATAACTGAACATAAATAGAACAAATAATTGCCGGAGGGTGGCACAAAACTATTTTTTTTTTTTATTAAAAATGCATCAATGTATTAGCAAATATTATGAGTTCATATGTTCAGCATTGTTAATGCCAGAATCGTTTTGCCATCGTATTGTCATTAACCCTAAAAGTGGTCAAATTCACGTTATAATTAATTTTACAAAAATTGTCAAATAATCGTCTGTCTTTGTCTTTGTCATGTCATTCTTACAATTTCTGGTTGTTAAAAGTTAGAATCGGCTTCTTCTAACTTTTTCTACCATTCTGGTAAGAAGTCTTAATTTGAATTCCAATAAAGACAAATTCCAACTCCTATTCCTTTTTATTGCCTAACTGGATTGAAGTATTTTATACCCAAAGAGAGTTCCAGATCGTTGAATTGTAGTGGATACCTTAGTGGATTTATTCATTTAAAAAAGCATAAATACTCACCGAAAGATGTTGTACAAATTTCCCAAATATCATTTGGTCGTATTATGAAAATTTTAAGGGCAAAATTTAGATTTTCTTCAATAATCTAAAAATAAAGGGAATTTTGTAAATAACGGGGAAAAAAACTTATTAGTAAAATATTTGTACTATTATTTCCTCGGTAGGATATAAAATACATACCAATCTTTCAGTCCAGCAAATATTACTTCAACAGCCTTTAAAAAGTCATTTCAGGAAATTTATCAAAAATCAACTATATTTTATAAATTAAATTATTTGACCTAAAAATAAAAAAAAAAATTCCTTGTCTACTTTGACACACCGTAATTTTTGTCGTGTTATTACAGAGTGACTACAAGATGATTTTTGTGAAAGCTCTGGTCCTTTTCCATATCTCCTCTATACAATTCAATTCGATCTTAGCCGCAGCTAGATGTTGCCATGTAGCGTCAACAATAAATAAATAATTAAATAAGTAAATAAATATAAATACATTTAATTATATTTATTTTATTGATTTGTTTAATATAGTTTTTTAATAAAAAAGATTTCCAACAAAAAATTACCTTATCTTAATTACATCTTCATATCAAAGCAAAATATCCTTAATAATTCTTGTTAAATTTAAATTTATCAATTCCCTAAAAGACTTTAGTTCCATTTTTCCTTATTTTAATTATTTAATAAAAACTAAACTTTTCCTTTATATATAAGAAAAATAAAAATCTTGCAAAGATTGTTTTAATTATCACCTTATTATTAGCTAAACTAAACTCGCAAACTTTTGTTGTAATCGTAAAATGTTAGATGACAGGGTCCTTGTTATTATTATTATTTCTATCATTCTCATCAGCAGCGCTTGTTAAAATCGCTAAATATTAAACGCAGAAAAAAAACCTCAACATAATGTCCTTTAGAAAAAAGCTAATTTTCGGTCCCTCATTACAAAAAAAGAAAAAAAAATCAAACAATGAAGAGAGAAAGTATTTACATGAATTTTGTAGTTGTTCATGATGTTACCCAAGAGTCTTTTGTATTAAGAATTGTTTTTTTTTCTATATTGTCTTTTGATTTTTTTAATATTTTGTTTGTGATGCCTCTTTGTATGAATTCCTATTTGTGTTTCTAATTTCAAGGCGTTGTCCTTTATCTCTAACAACAACAACTTGAACAAAAGAAATTAAAACAAAAAAAATGTTTGTAAGAAAGAGGGGGCATAAGGAGGAAAAAGGAGAAGTAAAGGGAATTGTTTGTTGATGACATTCAAATATTTCGCGCTAAATGTGCGTTACATTTATTTTCATGGTTGTTCATTTTTCAATCTGTATTCTCCCGCATATTTTTTTTCCTTCTTATCCTCCTTGGCTAGCAACCACTTTAGTTTTATTTGTTGTTTGTTGCACATACATACATGTACTTGGTTTGTGGCAGGTTGAGGTGCTGTTTTTTTTCTTTTTTTCATGTTTTTATCGTGTTGCACGTAATCAAGTGCATGTTGTAGTACTTGTATGTAGTAGTTATTATAGTTGTTTTAGTAGTTTGTCTAAAGTTTTTTTTTATTTTTTTTGCAAACATGACGCAAAATGTTAACTGAACAAATAAGAAAGAATGAACACAAAACAAAAAAGAACATAGTATTTGAAACCTCAAGAGGTTTATCAAAGTTTAGGAAATAGCTGTTTTTTTTTTCTTTCTTTCAACAAACTGTTTTTCTTTTGATAAAGGAAACTGCTACTTTTTTATATATCCTTTGTTACCTAGGAATGGTATGACTATTAAATATATAAGAATATTTAAGAAAATATATGTAGAAGACTAGACTAAAAACTACAATACGGAATAGAATGTATAGACTATAGATAACTCTATAGATTGGACTATAGACAAATCTATGAAATGAAATATAGATAATTTTATAAATTATAAATTTGTAGGGACTTCATTATTTGAATGTATATTATAGACTATGGAATAGACTGTGGTCTAAACCATATGGTTCGACTACAAACTAGACTATAGATCAGACAATACAGTATACTGTATACTACACTATATAACAATTTTTAAACAAATCCATACATATATTAGACTATACTTTATATAGAAAATATTATGGATTAAAGTTAGCATTATACTGTATACTAGAGTATATATGTATATATGATTCGGACTATAGTTTAGCTTATGGACTCTATACTATAGACTATAGTTCAGATTGTAGACTACATTATAATTCGCACTATATACTAGATCATAGATTATATTTTGCTCAGCAACATACGCATGTGTGTGTTAAAATGTACACATATTAATTTTTTTTTTTTTTTTATACTGATAGTAACTAAAACTTTCTTTTTTCAAAACTTTTTTTAAACTTTTACTAGAGGTGTGTAATCATGTTGTTAATGTGTGTGAGTGTATAGGTGCAAAGTGTTATTTTTTTCCTAACAACTTTATCTTTACCAATATAAACTAACATAAATTTAACACATCAACAATTTACAATTTCCGGTTTTTATCTCAAATATTACGTAAAAATAAGAAATAGAATTTTAAAATTTCATGATTATAGCAGCACAAAATAAGCTTTACAGTTCTTAAAAGATGACTATGATAATAATATTTGTTATAAAATCTGAAACAGGACCAACAAATAAAAAATGATAATTTAAGGTACAAAAATAAATAAAACACACACACACACACAATCAGAGTTCCTTAAAAAATAAGTAAGAAGTCATATCGGGAACAACAAACTCGAGTATTTCTTTTATATCCGAAAATGTCGAATCTTTCATACCATTCACTATCTTATCGACATATAAAATTCTCGCCTTAAAATACTTTTACATTTAAAAATTTAAATTACAATAATATAATTGATTTTAATGAAAATTAAAATGTTTCCAAAAATTAATTAATTTAATGTACGAATTCAATGTATCAATGAAAACGTTATGAACATTACATTGAAACCAAATATTAAATTTATTTCTTAATAAAATAAGGAAATCAGTTATTTGATTTAGGGCCTAATTTTGTAAAACACTTCACATCACTTTGAAAAAATTTTCATATAAATTATTTTTGTTTTTCAAAAATTTGTATGGAAAAATTTTCCAAGTTAGGTGGCGGGATATAGAAAATAAGGGGATTAATGTATTAGTATATTGAATTCCTTTATTCAACATTGATTTAATTAAGAAGAAGCATTACACAAGGAAGAAAACCTTTGAATAAATGAAATATTTTATTAGATTATTTAAAAAATAAATGCTTTCTAACGGTAAATGACGCGTTTTAAAGAAAAGAAAAAAATAGCAAACACGAAGTTCTCGATCACATTTGTAAATGTATTAAAACATTCTATTAATGGCATCTATATTTAGAATATTATAATTAATTTTTGTTCATATTAAGTCAACTTAGTACAACTTAATTATTTAATTTAAAATAAAAAACTAAAAATGTAGAAAATAGCTATTTATTTTTAATGTATAGTTTCATTGGGACAAAATATGTGTTCATTGAAATAAATGGAATTATTTATTTTATTTAATGCACGAGTCCATTGATTCAAAATTTTATCAATGAACTTTTGCATTGAATTTTAATATCAATGAATGACAATACATTGTTTTAATAAACCTGTTCATAGGTTTTAAAATTAGTGCACAAATTCATTGAAACAATTAACTTTTTCTTTGTACAGTACAATAACATGTATGTGTGTGTATTTAAATTATTAAATATTTTTTGTTGTTTATGAACGAATTTATTTGATTAAAGAACCGAGATTTGTACCTCAAACAAGGGCTTCAAAAATTCATTTTTCCTGATATCTCAGTCAATTAAATTTTTCCACAAAAAAATCCAAAATTCCCTTGCAAAAAATAAGCAAGGGCTTCAAAAATTTGAAAACCGGGGTTTTGAGACATATACTCGCCATTTATAAATCGATCTTGCTGAATTTATTTAAAAAATATAAGTCTCATAATTTTGATTTGCTAGAGCGCTCTTACAGTAAAAGTACTTTAGGAATGTCAGTAATATACTGTCCCGTTCTTTAGCTAATTGAAAGATATTTAGCGCTTGTGCAAACATTGACAAATTTTAAACATAAGCGACCATCTAGTACCATTGAATTAATAATGGAGGGTATTGAAAAAAATATTATAAAAATTTTTCCTGTAAAAAATGCATGTTTCATCAAAATTTTCACATATCCCAGTGTAAAGTTTTAGGAGATTATTAAGTATCATTTTTTATTATTTTACAAAATTCTTTATTATATATTTAATTTTTCTTTATTACACTGTATTAGTAATTTAATTTCTTTTGCCCTTCACCAATAAATAAAATGATTCATGTCTGTTATTATATGAATATAACCTTACAAATGCATCTCATAAATGTATTGTATTATAAAACAAAAAAAGTGAAAATTTACTATGCAAAAGAAGAAAAGTTCATAAACTATTTATAAACATACGTCAACATCTTTGAAAAGAATCGAAACAAAGAAAGAAGAAACTACTCACACATATACATATGTATATATATTTCATATATATGATGGAAAGAAAATAACATATGTGTTAGTTGTAGTAAAAAACAATGACAGTAAATGTTTATTTTTTTAGTATCCTTTGCTTTTGTTTTTTTTTTTTATTTATATAAACGGCACCCACACATGCATGCAGTTATATTAGAGATTACATATATATACATGTATATTAGAGTGACCTTAAATCCTTATATTATTTTAGGATTTCTTTTGCAAAATATTTGTGATAGTGTTATCCTTTCTGCAGCTAATTTAGTGGATACATATTTGATAAAAAATTTAAAAAAAAATATGTCGTGATATAAATGTTACCCTTAAAAACCACACATTTTTCAAAGAAAATTTAAGGTTATGAATTCTTATTCATAACCTGTAAAAAGGACCTTTTTTTAGCAGGTGTATACCTTATAGGAATACATTTAAATAATATCTTAGTAATGGTATCTTAAAAAGTAAATTTTAATTTTATGTAAGATAATATTGCTATTGTATTTTCTCCCCATTTAAACAGGACCACCCTAATGTATATTATGTTGGTTTTAAGACTTGATTTCGTTAGCTGTTTTAAGTTTAGTTGTTTTGCTTTTTGTTTTTAATAATACAAGTATGCAATTTTTGTTGTTTTTGTTTTTATCAATAAATCCTTAGAGATCCTTAATCATATATCGAGAAGGAGTATGCATATCAACGAAGAGAAGAGAGTGAAAGGAGTATATGTCTGATAGAGGACTAAAGTATTATACATAAGAGTTTATATGTTGTTTTAGGTGCATACACATGTAGACTTTGATTATAAGAGACTTGACAAAGGTTACCCTATAATATACGTAGCCCAACAGTTCTCAAAAAGATTATACTTTATAATAGACCGAGAACAAAATATATCGTTCAATATCATATTATTTAAGGTCGTTTTTTTTTACTTTCGTTGATAAGTACACAGAAAAAATTAAAAATCAACTTCAATTACGAAATTGCTAATTTTAATTAAATTTTAATTGATTTTGTTCCAATCATCAAAATGGTAATATTAATAACAACAATAATTGATTTCAAAATTATTTTAAACCATTTAGAAAGCTAATTGTATTAATAAATAATATAATTAAATTCCGATACAAAGTTGATTAAAAATTTTATTAAAAAATTCTTTGAAATGTTTTTTTTATTTTATAATTAAATATTTTAATTTATCTTATTGTAATTAAGTTTAATTTAGCTTTTCCTTGAAATAAGTATAATGTTGTTTGGTTTACAAAAAAGTCATGTGGCTTCTTTACTATCACTGAGTCGAGGTTGTAGTCATGAAATGTAATTGTCTTTTTTTTCTGGTAATAATCTTAAAGCTCAAATAAAAACTATACGAGTTATAATCCATTTTAAAACTGTGGGGCAATATCACATATTTTTGCATTTGTCTACATTTGCACGTGGGTGTTCAATAGCAAATCCAGCGAGTCATTCAAAAACAACAACTGATTTAAACTGAACAAGCAAATTACTATATGTGTCTATAACGAATCTTATGTATCCTATATAAATTTTACAGGAATTTAAAAATGTATTTTTTTGTTGTATTCGATTTTTTTTACATATTAATTAATAATGATTATTAAACTATTGATTGGGCTTATATGTATTATTATTAAAATACTGATCTCACCTTTTCCTGTATTAAGCACCATTTTGTCGGTCCCTTTTACCCCAATGTATGTCGGATGGGCCGACATAAATAAATCAATTCAAAATGATTTTATTCATAATGTTACATACGAGGTGATATGAACGGAGTTTGAAGAAACAACTCCTTAAAATATTGATGGAAATCATCCAAACTAAATTGAAAAAGAAAATTCAAAAAAAAAAATTAGAACAAAAAACAAATAATAATTTTTTGATAAAACCGTCTGGATTTTGTCGTTGTTGTTACTGTCATTTGATGTAACTTGAAATAATAACAGAAAAAAATTGTATTGAAATTTGGCTTAAAAAGGATAAAAATATAAACAAAGAAAATTGAATACAATACAAGTGCAAACACACGAGGCAATAAATATTGAAATGCCTAAATATAAAATTGTTCATAACCCAGCAAATGTTTGAAAAAAATATTTTTGAAAACATTATAAAATAAATGGAATATTTCTCTTAAATTTTCCCTTAAAATTAAATGATAAAAAAATACCTACCCCCTTATGGAAATTTACACACAAAAAACTTAGAGACTCGTTAGCAAGCATAGACTTTTTAATTTTGAATATGGCTGCTAATTGTTAAGACTTATATTAAACTAAAAAATTAAGCATTTATTTTAAATCTCTAGCAATTTGACATTTTAATGTAAATTATATAAACATTTATTTTCAACTTAATAAACACACGCTTAATAAATAAACTAACACCTAAACAAGCTTATTTAGTATATACTCTGTTACATACACAAACACATATATAAAAATCCCAACATCAACACTTAAACTTCACATAATATGTATGTGTGTATCTTGAAAACTGAATATTTATTTGCAAATATATATCACAGCAAAATGGCGAAAATTTATGCCAGCCGACAAACGGAAACGGATTTAAAGGTTGTAATTGTGTTTATGTATATGTGTGTTTTCACTTAATAGTCTTAACGACCTATCGCCAACCAACAAGTCATTCAAACATTCACTCAACCATTTAATACCTGAAGTAAGTCAATGCATAATTACAGTTTATAAATGTTAAATGTAAAACAAAGACACTCACTCTCACTCACTCACTTATACAAGTGAAGTAAAAACCAAAAAACTGACTTACTAACTGGATTTCCTGGAAGCGATTGTACAATATATAAGAGCTTTTCTGTAATGAATATTTTTGTTGATTTTATATTTTTTGTCTCTCTTCCTTTTCTGTAGCATTTTTATTAAGCTGCTTACAGGCGTTTAATTAAATTTAATGGCTTTAATGTTGACACACGGTAGAAAATAACCACAGCTAAATGTATATAATTACGTTATGCTGTTATTGCTGTTATTATTTTTATTATTTTAAGGTTTTAACAATTACAAAATATAAAATACATACAAATTTAACCCATAATTTATTGGGAATATTAAACAAGAAATACTAAAAGGAAAATTAGTAATTAAATTTCATTAAGTTGATAATTTGCTAAATTCTCCAAATTGTTTGAAATTTTTGTAATTTATTAACTCCAATGTATAGACGGACTGAGAGGCGGACATTATGATTTTCTCAAAAATTTATTAAGAATTCTCGAAATAATATTTTTTTCTTACTTATAAATAATAAAAATAAAATGCCATCAAAACTTTTCTACAAAGATACAAAATTCTGATAATGTAATAAATTGATAGTTAAACGTTTTTTGTAATTTAAAAAAAAAATCATTTTTGTACTTGAACTATATTTAAAGAAAAAAAAAAAGAAAAAAATACAATCAATTCTATTTAAATTATATTCTAATGTGATTTTAATCTGTTTACTAATATATTTTGCATTTATCTTTCTTTTCATTTTAGGTAAGTGAAGAATTATTTTTCGTGAAACAAAAATTTTGTTGTAAGTAAAAACAAAAAAATAAAAAATATGAAAATTTAGATTCAGAAAAAATTGTGTTAAACATTTTTTCTATAAATATTCAGTAATAAATAAAAATTTTATGAAAACAACAAATTTATCCAAAAGTTATAAAACAGAATGTCACATATTTCCTTTAGAAAATAAAATTTATTCCAAATTTTCTCTAAAGAGAACATTTATCGAAAATTTATTATAAAAAGAGACAATTTTCTACAAAAACAAACCTTTTCTATTTAAAAAAAAAAAATGTTTCAACAAATAATTTCTATAAAAGTAAAATTTATAACCAAAATTTTCTATAAAAGTAAAATTTTCTATTAAAGAAATTAACAAAATTTTTCTCTATAAAAATATTTAAGGAACATTTTCTCTATAAAAAATGTAACGAAAATTAATCTCTATAGAAAAATTCAACAAAAATTTTCTATAAAAAATTCCAAAAAAAAATTTATAAAAAAAATTTAACAAAAATTTTTTATCAAAAAATTTAACAAAAACTTTTAATGAAAAAGTTTAACAAAAATTTTTTTATAAAAGAAAAAGTTTAACGAACATTCTCTCGATAAAAAAAATTGATCGAAAATTAGCTCATTAAAAAATTTAGCGAAGAAAAAAATGTTGTATAAAAAACTTTAACAAAAATATTCTCTATCGAAAATTTTCTGTAAATAAAATTTATTAAATTTCTTGACAGAAAAAGAAATTAAAATTTAAACTTTTTTTTTTAAGTTAAACAATAAATATCACTGTTATCCCTTAAAGGTTTAATAATAAAACAAAAATTAAAATAAAATAATCCTTTTTTATTTCCGTTTTCTGTTGAAAACTGACACGTGGAGCAAAATGTGTTTGCTCTTACCTTCTTCTTCACCATAAAAAGTTGAGCAAATCAAGGTCATTTATAAACAATTCTTTGATTATTTAATGCAGTTGATGTTGCTGTTGTTGTTTTTGTTAGTGGCGCTGATGATAATGATGATGCCGTTTCGTTTGTGGAATTTGAATTTTTGTGCTGCATGCAACAAACTTAACTGCAGTTGTAATTTAATAAATAACCCGAATAAATTTAAGTTGAGAAAAATCACACAAAAACAAAGATCTAAGTAAAATAATTTATTTATGTAAATTGTCCGCATTTGAAAATAAATCTTTAGTCCATTTGTCTTTTATATAAATCGAGATATTTTTATTTATGAGAAATACCTATTTGTTGAGAAATAAAATTTATGAAAATTGTTATAGAATTGAATATTATTCTAGATATTTTCATCCTTTTTTTTACACTTTAATTTATTTTATTATTTTTTGGGCATTAAGCCAGCCAAACCAAACAACCAACCAACCAACTGCTGGATGGTTTGTAGATGGTTTAGGGCTTTGTCGCTCATTTTCTCTCTCTCTCTCTTGCTGTCTCTCTTAACTGCAACAATTTCATTGCAGCAGTTTAATTATATTGGTGGTAATGCTGTGGTCTTTAGGTTTTTTTCCTTGTTTTCAAGGAAAGGTTACATTACATGACTGGCTATAATTATAATTATCATATTAAAAATTTAAACAAAACTCTAGCAATTTTATTTTTAATGGCCATCTTGTGTTACACAAGCTGTAAGAGGAAAATGAAAAAAGAAATGTATATATATGTTTGTAAAATTTTCATTTAAGTTTAGTTTTCTATCTTCGGTTCTTTGCCAACTAATTTTCATTATATTTTTGCATGATGCTCGAATGACCAGAAAACTATTATATTAAAAAAAAAAAAAAAAATGTTGCAAAAACATTAGTGGCCAATAAATGAAATTTAATTACAATGACCTTGATTTAAATTGTTGTGTGAAATATAACAAATTCTTTGAATTATATATTTTTAGGAAGTATTTTTTTATTTATTTTAATATTTTCTTTGCAAAAAAAAAAAAGAGAAATAAGAAATATATCTATATCAGACAAAATTTTTTGACAATTATCTGCTCCAGTGAATTTATTGTTGGCATTAACAAAAGAAATATAATTGATAAAATTTGGCTTTAATTTATTTTATATTTCAAACGACTGTTTCTGCAGAAATTTTTGATTTCTAAAAAACAGTTAAAAGATTAAATAAGAGTTAACTCTGGGCCCTGATTTTTATTAGAACAAACATTTCTTGAAAGTCAAATAATGTAGTATCTAATTAAAGAATTTCTATACAAATGATCCTTCAGTTATGTGTGTTTTTATTAGTTAATTTAATTTTTTATTTTTTAAATTATCTATAAACTTTTCAATTTTTCAATTTTATTACCAAAAATTAAGCAAATTCCTTTCTAAAAAAATCCATTAGTTAAAATTTTTGTCTCTTCTCTAACAACTTTGCAAATTAGTTTTCTACTTCAGCTGTACTTTACTTAAATAAAGAGAATTTAAAACTACAACAATAACGACAAAAAAAATTAAAAATATCGCAACAGTAAAATAAAGTTTCGAAATACTTTGAGACAACCACAAAGTGCATAAATAAACTTTGGATTATTTTTCCATAGCAAAGTACTTAAAAGCTTTAAAAGCCAACTTTAAATAAAAAATAAAAAAAGTGTAGAAAATCCTACACAAAATAGCGGAAACCAAAAATAAAAAAAATAAAACTTTTTAACCACAATTATAATAACAACAATATGGGTTTATAAAAATCTAAACACACGTAAACACACACAAATGCACTCTCAGTTTGAATAGAGAATAAGAATTAAAACAATAATTTTTAAATACAGAAAACATTGACTCAATTACTCAAATACACATACATACATACATACATACATACATACATACATACATACATACATACAACGCAGAATGAATGTTTGTTTTTTGTCTTTGTTCACCTCTAAAATAAACTCAACTACTTGGTTAACATATTTTTCTAGGAACTCTCTTTGTTTTTTTTTATAAAAGAGGTGGCTTAAGGAAGAGGCATGAAAGATGACGAGAGTTTGTTTAACATAGATTTTAATTAAAATCTAATTTCTTATTCAACTTGTGTTTTTTTGTACAATATTGCTTTTTTCTGCATTTTTTAAAAGGAATTAAATCATAGAGCAAGAAGTTAAAGTCCACAATGAATCCTTTGTGCCCATATATAAGCACAAGGAGCTGAAAATTCATTGAACATATTCTACAAAATATAAGTTTAACAAAAATTTGCTATTAAAAGAAAATTTAGCAAAATATTTCAATAAAAACGAAAATTTGCGAAAGTTTCCCACAAAAATGTAATTGAGAAAAATTTCTTATAAAAACGAAATTTAAAGAAAATTCTGTGAAAATTTCCTAAAAAGTAAATTTTGTAAAAATTTCATAAAAAAAAAGAAAATTTTGTGAAAATTTCATAAAAAAGGAAATTTTGTGAAAATTTTATAAAGAAAATTTTGGGAAAATTTCATAAAAAAAGGAAATTTAGTGAAAATTTCCTATAAAAGGACAATTTTTGAAAACTTGTTAAATAAGGAAAATTTAAAAAAGAAAAAAATTCAAATAAAAATTGTTATCCGGTCATCCTATTGCTTTGATGCTAATTTTGTTGCATAATAAACATTTTTCTATATTAAATTCTCACACAAAGCCAAATGTCATTTAAACATTTTAAATTTTCTATTAGTTTTCCTTTGCCTGGCATATAAATAATTTAAAAACTTTTATTCTGTCATTCTCACATTCTTTGGCTGCTTCTATTTTTTTTTTCTTTTTCTTTTACGGGGCACAATGAGCTTGTTCTGCTATACTTTTTGTGGTTGTGGGTGAATGAAAGCCAGAAAAATGTTTAAATCGTTATGATTTACGTCAGTTAAGGAAAAATAAAATCATAAATAAAAACCGCCCATTTGAATACTAGTTAATAGAGAAATACTTACACACACATACGTACATACATATATAGAAAGAAGTACATGTTATATTTCAAGCGGAAGTTACTGCACAGACGCACTATTAACACTTATACATATAAACATTTTATGTATGTATATATGTATGTTTGTATGTGTATAAGTATAAAATGCTTTGGCTATTTTTCAACATTGAAAAATTCAGCACGTGTTTTGCTTAAATACAATAACAATTTTACACTTTTTACGTATATTTAACTCTTTATTCTGTTGATGTTTTTTTATCTTTCTTTGGTTTAGCTTTGTCAAGTTCAAGTAAATTTTTATCCTCACATACACACAATCTCACACTCATACTTATCCATAAATTGTATTGCATTGCAATTCAAGTTCATTTTCATGAACACATATTACACTTTTTGTTAACACTCATACATATGTATAGTATAAGTACGCACACACACATACATATACATTATTTACTTCTTCATGCTTGTGTTAACAAGTTGATATGCTTACGTATGGACTTATGGGAAATTTTATTGGTAAGAAGGGGTTGCAATTTTTTTTTTTTAGAGAATTACATACTCTAAAGTTTTAAAGAATTCTAAGAAAAATATTATGAATTATTGGGAGAACATTTTCTTTATTAAAACTTAATTTCCATAAATTAATGATTTTCCATAACAAGAAAAAGGAAATTTATTGAAAATACCTTTAAAAAGGAAATTTATTCAAAATTTTCTATCAAAAGAAAATTTTTTAGAAATTTTCTTTAAATGAAAATTGATCGAAAATCTCATAAAGAAAATAGATCGAAATTTTTTTAAAAATTATATTTATTGAAAATTCCCTTTAAAAAGGAAATTTATAGAAAATTCCATTAAAAAAAAAAATATATATTAAAATTTTCCTTTGATAAGAAATTTATTGAAAAATTCCCTTAAACACAGAAAAAAGTAAAAATCGACTTCAATTACGATATTTGTAATATTAATTAATTATTGATTTTGGTCCAATCATCAAAATGATAATATTAATAAATATAATAATTAATTTTATTTTTTCAGCTTGTTGTTAAATATACATAATGAGCTGAAAATTGTTGAAAAATGGGTAAAATTTGTTTTTTAATTTATCTTTATATTTTTTTAAGATATTTCAATTTTTTTAAAATATAAATTTAACCCAATTAGAGAATTAATTATATTAATTAATAATATAATTAAATTCCAATGCAAATTTAATTAATAATTT
>MINK01001198.1:1495-15938 GCA_001735545.1 Phormia regina
ATATTTACCGAAATTAATTCTTTATAACGTATACGCCTTGATTTAAATCTTTGCAAATATAAAAAAAAAACCAAGATATCTAGATTGAGATCATTATATTTTCATTATTTGGAAAGATATAAAAACATTATATATATCAATCAATAGATAAATTAGTATAATTCTATATTAACTTTATATTTTTTTATATACCTAGAATCTCGAAGAAGTTATGCTCAAGAAAAATGTAAAGTTTGGTATTTAAAATTTTTTAAGAAAAAAATTTTTAACTTTAAAAATTTATAAAAAATCAATTGCTAAAGTTATTAAAATGATTTTTGCTACACAGAGGGATAATTTTCATACTAATACACAAAATTAAAAATTAATTAAAAAGTTTTAATTTTTATATAACTTTTGTGCTTTTAAAAAAATATATTCAAAAAAATTTGCCAATTTTTTTTAGAAACACTCTATCATGTCTAAATTTTTAGATCAAGAGGAAACTAGTTTAGTATCAAAACAATCTCTATATATGTAGTCATTAAAATAATATTTTAGCTTTTAAATTAAGTTTTAATACGATTTCTTCGCTCATAAATAATAGGTTAATAATAAAATAAAAATTTGCCTCCTTGCAGAAAATAAGCTCTCCTGTCTACTGTTTGGAAAGGATAGGATCTAGTTTAGTGTCAAATCAATTTCTATATATGAACGAACTAGTAATTTCTTTTAAATTTTATCCATTTTTGATTAAAGCTGAACGTAGGGTGCAACACCTTAATAAATAAAATTTTATTTATAATAAATTAACAAAGCTAAGGCTTTTGAAATATAAGAAAAAAAATATTTTTTTAGGAAATAAATTTTGTGAAAAAAAATTAAAGAATAAGACCAATTTTTTTAAGGACATTTTTCGCACTCTATTTAAAGTCTTGATTTTGATCATTTTTCACGTATTAAAAAATTGAGATAGTTCCATAAAAATTTCAGCGTATTATTATGCAATGTATTGGGTGTCTTAGGATATTTTTGGAAAAAATTTCACTCCTTTATTAAGGAAATTATTTGAAAAAAAAAAGCAAAGCAAAGAATCGATATTTTTATATATTTAATATATATTTGTAACCTTAAGAGGTATCGTAGGTGAGTTCTGATTTGTACAAGTTGTGTCTTTTTTCATTCTTGAAGTGGTAGATTTTGACACCTTGTAATTCACTCCTTATTACTAAGAGATGATTTTTCTGAAAGCTCAGCTTTTGCTCAATTGATCCCACTGTCCAACCATATGTGTATCATGAGTAATAATGTTTGGTATTATTTTAAAATTTATGAATATTTTTTTATTATTGTTGTCAAAACAATAGACAATAACACATAAATAAAGGCAGGACTTTATTATTGTATAAGTATAAGAGCTTAAGTATGAGAATTTCTGTTACAATTATAGGAAAAGAGCAGCGAAAGGCAGATATATCTTTGTGTAATATAGATTTTATATAGATTCCTTTTAAAGTATTTAAAAATTATTTATTATTTTAATCACACTAAAGTATTTATCATAATATAATGACAAAAATAAACTTGTTTCAAATATAAAAATAAAATATTTTTCTTAAAGAAATTTAAACTAAATAAATTTCCTTTTTTAAGCTTTTGAAATTCAGCAAAAATCTTCACTTCCTTGGCCTTAAAAACTTAAATATTTTTTTTCATATTTCTGTTATATACAATAAAAAGTCTTAAATTAAATCATATTTATTATAAAAAAAAATTATTTTCTGCTGATGTGTTTTGTTTCAAACAGAACCCTAATCAAGTTATAAAAAAGCCCCTAAACTAACGCCTGCTGTTGAAAATAAAGATAGTGTTGCTAACATTTGTTAGAAAATTAAAAGCTAAAATAAAAAGGATACTCAAATTTATGGCAATAATCCTTTTTTTCTCTCTTTTCTTGCTCAAACCCAACAAAACACACAAAAAGCTATGAATAAAAAAAGGGAAATAAAAAAAAACTTATTTCCAAAAAAGTGAAACAAAACATCTTGAAAAATGTTCTCTTTCACATTGAGAAAAAGAGGCTTAAATTATTATTTAAAATAAAAATTCATAAAACCTAAAATTTTAAAAGAAAAACCAAAAGATAACAACAACAAAAAAACAACAGGGAAAATAAAACATGAGAGCAAAAGGGAAGCAAAATAATGATGATTTAATTTTGATTTCTTACAAACAACTGTTAAATGTTAAAAAATACTTTTCTTCCTTAGCCCCTCCCTTCAACTAAATGTTGTGGTGTTTGTTCACTTCTTAAATTTTTAACGCAACAAATTTTTTCTTTATAACTTTCAGTTGCAAACCAAAATTTTTTATTTATATTTTTTTAGTCTTAAATCCTTTAAGTTCATTTAAGCCCTATTGTAAAATTAATAAAGTAAAATGTTAATTTATTAATACTCATCATAAAAAGCTGGCTCAGAGACCATGAACACTTGTTTTATTTCTTCTCTCTCTCTCTTTTATTTAAATTTTATTTTCCACTTGCTGTAATTAAATTGACAAAAAAAGTTCTTTATTGACTAAAAAACCGAATGAAGAGCAAACGAAGTTTTAAATATAATTAAGTGTTTAGAAGTGAATGAAAAAAGGCTTAAATAGAAATTAAAGAGCTTAATTTATATAACAAAAACAAATTTTATAATTGATTTTCAAGGCAAACCAAAAGAGAAAAAAAATAATTGGGTGATAATTGACTTTTAATAATTGTTTTTCTTTTTATAATTTAATTTAAATTTTATTTTTTTTTTGGAAATTATATATTGAATTAATAAAATTTTTACTTATTATACTTGAAGGAAATTTTTATTTTAAAGAAAAATATTTAATTTATTGTTCAAGGGAGATTATTTGAGAAACAATTATTTAACAATAAAATTTTTAAAAATTAATTTTATAGAAAATTAAATTTAATAAAAGACAATTTTTTAAAATTTAAGTTTTTTAATTAAAGGTTTTAGAATTATTTTTTTTTTTATAAAAAAAAAAAATTTCAAAAATATTTCAGAATTATTCAGAAAAAAAATTCAAAAATAAACGAAATTTTTTTTTTTTTTTTTTTTTTTTGCAAGGACCGAAAAAAAACTTAATATATGTATATAAGTAAAGATCATAGTTTTGTTTGTTTTAATTGATAATATACTACAGATCATAGAATAATATAATTTTTATTCTTCAAACTACTATTTATGAACTTATACATATTTTTTGACAATCCTTTCATTTGAGATTTGATTTCACTTTGAACCACTTTTTTGCAACCATCCGTTAATCTCCTTTTAAAAACGTCGACATTTTGGAAAACTTCTTTAGTTCTCTTTTCAACAATTTCCACTTTATAGGAAAAAAACTTATTTTTTTTTTTAAATATTATTTTTCTTTAGTTTTTAAAGAAGTAAAAACAATTTTTATTTTTCTCAATTAAATAATTTACTTTAAAAAAATTAAAAAGGTTAACTATTTTAAAGAAAATTATATTAAAAATTATTTTAATAAAAACTTAATTTCTAAAAGGAATTTTTCAAATATTTTTAAAAGGGGTTTTTATTTATTTTTAAAAAGTTTTAAATGATGGCTTTAAAAAAATGTTTTTTTATATTGAAAAAATAAATTAAAAAAAATATATGTATTTTTCAAAGAAAACTTGTATACATTTTTTTAAGTCAATTTTTTTTCTCGATTTATATAAAACTAAATTTTTAAAAAAGTTAGAGAAATAACAAAATTGCGCACAAGCTTTATATGAAATTTCGTATTTTATATTAATATAAAAAAAATTTTGGTATTTTGCGAATTTTTTTAGAGAAATTGCTTCAAAATATTTTTCCTTATTTGAAAAATGTTCCATACAAACTTTTTAAAAATAAAAACAGTTTATATGAAAAATTTTTCAAAGTTATATGAAGTGTTTTACAAAATAAGTCCCTGAGGATTTCCTTAAGTCCTTGAGGATTTCCTTAAATATTTTTTTAAATCAAAATACATTTTTGTTCAAAAATTCTGAAAAAAAATCTTATAAAAAATTTTCTTTATAGAACTTTTTTTGTTTCTGATATAATAAGAAATTTTTCGACAGAAATACTTTTCTTAAAATCCATGAAAAAAACATTTTGCCTTTATAGGAAATTTTTCAAAAATTCAGTTTAAAGAGATTTTTTCTAATATCTTTCGTTTTATATAAATTTTATCAAACGTTTGTTGTTTCAATTTACAAATTGAATTCTTCATTTTTTATATATTTTTGTAGAATTAAAAAGCATTTTAATGAATACTTTAGCTCCTTTTGATTTCCTTGCTCTTCCTAAACAACTTTCATCTTCAATTAAACCACAGATCAATTTCAAAATTCACTTTAATACATTTATTTACACATACATTTCAATATTTATATAATTCAAAAAAAAAAAAAATAAAACTTAACATTAATTCAAAATAATAACGACAATATTGAACATCAACTCTTGTGCAATTTTAAAAAACTTTAGGTCCGTGATGTCGACTCTATACGACACACCAACTAACTCTTCCCTGTTACCAACGGTCGATCCTTTATAATAATGTTCCCATTCAATAACGTCCCTATTTTTCCAAATTCCACCGTAAAGTCTATGTCTCTGTCCCGTAACAATGTAGAACGACTCTTCCCACTTTCCCCAGTACCTACATTTTTTTATTATTTATTATTGTTTTTTAAACTAATTTTTCTACAATATTCCTACTTTATTTAAAAAATATAATATAATTTTACTAAAAATTTTAAAATCAAAAAACAAAAAAATATTGCAAATTTTCTAAAACAATTTTAAAAATGTTTTATTTAGAAAATTTTCTCGTAAATTCTCTTTGAAAAACATTTCTTTTTTTATTAAAATTAAATATTGAAAAAAAAAAATAGTAGAAATTTATTTCTCTCTTTAACCATTTAATCTCATTCTCAATGACCCCCTTAAGTATACTTTATTTTCTTTTTATGATTAAAACTAAAAAAATTTCTTATGGTTATTTATAGTCTTCATATGGTTTTCCTTTTGTTTAAATTCTTTCCAAAAGAAATATATATTTTTTGTATGATTTATGTTTGACCTTTTTTTGGGCTTTAAGTTTTTTTTTCAAAGCTTTCAAACTATTGATAAGCAAAAATTTTGCATTTATAATTCAAAATAAATACAATCAAAACGATTTTTATTTTGACATTTGCTAAATGAAAAAAAGAGAGTGTATATTTATAGCTGAGCAAGGATCGTTTAACAAAGAAAACATATTAAGCTGCTTAGAGGAAAAATACAGGGAAGAGCTAACTTAAGACTGGCTAAAATAAAAATTCAAAAAATAAATTTAATAATTTTTATTCTAAATTGTAAAAATGTATTTTAATAATAAAAATAAATTTAGTAATAATTATTAATGTTAAAAATTATTATTGGCTTTAAAATTTAAAATATACTGTTTTAATTTGCCACCTCTGCATTTTTTTCTTTTTTTCCCCTGAATGGGCAGTTTTTCTTTAAACAGAAAAAATATAAAGCAAAATAGTATCCACCATAAAAAAAACGACTTTAAAAGAAAAAAAGGTCATAAATCTTATGATATGCAAATTTATTTATTTATTTTTTTAACAAAAAAAAATCCCATACATTCTTATAAACAATATACAAAACCAAATCATGACCTTTAAATTTTCTTCTTTGCTGCCTTCTTTCCACCTGCCTTTAAACTTATGATGAATGTTAGAAAAAACTCCCTTGAAATAAAAATAATAGACAAAAGAAAATGGTTTTTATATCCCAATAAATAAAAGCCACACTTGACTTTAAATTTAAAGGTTATATTTTTAACACATATTTTTTAAAGTTCTTAATATAAAAACACACTTAAACACACTGTAAGTTAAATCTAAAAATTATTTATTTTTCCAAATTTTATTTTAAAAGTCCTTTTTACAATCCTGTCTACTTTGTACTTTGTGTAGACTCAAACTTATATACATATTTTATATTTGTATTTTGTTTCAATAACTTTATTTTCTAGTGTTAAATAAATGTTGTTAACATTTATAATTATATTATGGCAAACACAATAGATGATAATATTTTGCAATAATTTTATTAGACAAACTAAGAGAAAATGTTAAAAACAAAATTTTAAAATAAAAGATTTTAACACAAAAGAAGTAACAACTTAAGCCGGCCATTAAATAAAAATATATCTGTTGAAATGAGGTTTTCCTTACAATTTAGGGGAAAATAAGTTGCATTTATATATTCAATATTTAAACGAGAAATTCGTTATAAATAACCAACAAAATCGGCTCACAAATAACAGAGATATGAGCCCAAATCTTTAAAAAAAATATATATTTACAAAAAGATAATAATTTTCTGATTTTCGAAAAATGTTTGTAAGTAATTTAAAAGCAAAAAAGTGTTACTAAATAATTCAATATTAGACTATCTTCTACAATTTTACATACATATATGTATTTCATATATAAAATATTGAATATTTTCATTTTAACAGCAAACAACAATAATTTTGTTCTTATTGTTCTTTATGTAAATTTCCATTTGAAACATTTATTGTATAGAGAAATTTCCTGTTTTTAAATGTTTTTACATAAACATAACACTTTCTGTTTTATGTAAACATAATACTCTTAAGCTTACACATACTTAAACTTATTTACATATACATGCATATATACATACATCTATACAAACAATATATATGTTTATATGTAATACAATTCTCTTACATCTAAAATGTAGAAATAAAGTTCATGTTAAATTATTTATTTACATCGTAGTATAGTAGTTGAAATATGTTTGGATTTTGTAAATATATATATGATTGAGAATTGTATTAGTATATTATGTAAATATGTATATAAGTATGTTTATAAATAATATAAGTGGGTTATCCGTAGAGTATAAAATAAATTTCTTAATGATATTGATATTGGTATTTATGTTGATATTTATGATATTTAGGGTTATAAAACTATTATCTATAATAAAATGTTTTTAAAAGGTTCTGAAAAATTAAGTTATAGTCACCCTGTAATAATATCACCTAAGTTACAGGGTGTTAAAGTTCAACACCTTGAGCATAAAAAAGTTAAAAAAAAAACTTCTATAAATAAAGTTCAATTTCTATATGGATTGCATTGAAATACCCAAGGGATTTATAGATTTATAGGACTTTAGCTTTCAGAAAAATTATTCCATAGTCACCCTGTAATAATATTATATAAATTACTGGGTGTTAAATATGACCTCCTCGAGCATAAAAAACATTCAAAAACTCTATAAATTAAGTCCAATTTCTATATGGATTGCATTGAAACACCCAAGGGTTTTAAAGACTAAGATCTTAGTTTTCAGAAAAATAATTCCATAGTCACCCTGTAATAAGGTAACAAAAGTTACAGCGTGTTAAATATAACCCCCTCAAGTATATAAAATTTTCAAAATATAATTTCTATAACAAATCACGATTTCTTAATAAATCGCATTAAAATGTGTACGGATTTATAAAATAATTTTCTAATAGTCACCCTGTAATAATAGTACATAAGTATGAAGAAGTTTCTATAATTTAAGTCCAATTTCGATAAGAATTGCATTGAATTACCTCGGGAATTTAAACACAACGAATTTAACTTTCAGAAAAATTATTCCGTAGACACCCTGTGATAATATTACATAAGTTAGAGGGTGTTAAATATGACCTCCTCGAGAGTATGCAAATGTTTAAAAAAATAATTTCTATAATCAAGCCCAATTTCAAAATGGATTGCATTGAAATATGTAAGAAGTTATAGAAAAGAACATAAAATTTCAGAAAAATTATCTTATAATCACCCTGTAGCGATACCAGATAAGTTACAGGGTGTAAAATATAACCACCTCCAGTATGAAAATGTTTCAAAAAATAAGATCTATAAATCAAGCTCTACTTCTACATGAATTGAAGTGAAGTGTAAGGGGAGTTATAAAGGAAGTCTTAAACAATCAAATAATTTATCTCAGAACCACCCTGTGGATAGATAAATATATCTACTTTTCTATTTTTTACTTACTTAAAAATTGTAAAAATTTTTGCTTTAAAATTCAAATTTTTAATATTATAAAATTTTAGTATTTGTAATTTTTAACAAAATTTTGCTTAGAATTATTATTACTAAAATTTTAGCTTAATGAAAAAATCGTTATCTTTGTAACTTATCACACCCATGTTACTTTCCTCAACCCCCTAAATTTTCTAAACACATATGTATATGTTTTGTAATTATTTTAATTTTAATGGAATTTTGTATTTATTCACCAAAAAAAAAAAAAAAAAAAAAGCAGCTAACAAAACCTTGATAAAGAATAATGAATATCTTTAACAAAAATTTGATGGTTCATGTCTAAATAAATGTCTAGTATTATAAAATGTTGTTTAGTAAAACAACAACAACAACTAGAAAAAAAGAAAAGAAAACTCTCTGAAAATAACCTAAAGCTGTAATTCAACAAAACAAAGATATGAGTAAAGAAAAGAAAAGTGAAAGGAAAAAAAGTCAAGCAATTTTCTTAGTAATTTTTTTATTCTTCTTTTGTTTATATTCATTACATTTGTTTAGCAGCTCCTCTTCTATTTATTTATATTAAAAACCATAAAAATATGACCTCAAACTTTGTTTTTTTCTATTCATATTTTTCTCTTAAACAAAATGCTACAACTAAGACTAAATAATCACTACAACTATAGTATAATAAAAAGTATATTAAACCAAAGGCAAAATAATAATAATAATATTTTTCTATATATTTGTTTATATTTATTTTTTATTTTTTTTCTTTTATGGCTGTGTAACCCTTTTGTATTATATACAAGCAATTACATATATATTTATATAACGAACATTTTTTTTTCTTTTGTAAATATTTGTATTTATTCTTTATAAAAGTTCAGTTTTTTTTTTTTTTAAATTTTATTTTTTATTCATCATATTTCATATAATAGCAAGATATTTACAAGAACATCTAAACTAAATAGAAATTGTTAGACTTTTATGTCTACTAACAAATAGGGAAAGATTTCTATGTCAGTATTTCAAGAAAAGGGAAATCTTTTGTTTTTTGTTTTTGTTTTGTAAATAAGACAGCAATTTATAAAATGTTTAAACCTTTTCTTCAAATCACTTGAAATATATGTCATTTATTTTGTAAAATTTTAAATGAAATTGTCATCTTAAAGTTTGTAGAAAAGAGTCACTTATTTGTCTAAGAAATAAAAGGGAAAAAAGGTAACATATAATTAATATATTAATTAAAATAAAGTAAACAAAAATATTTAATTTATTATTTATGTACCTATTTATCTATCTATATAATTAATAGGCAAAACTTTTTCTAACATTCCCTCTTCCATTCTCAGTATTTGAATTTAATTTAAAAATATATATACACCGTTAGAAAGGTGTCTTATTATAAATGTAGAGAATGAGATTTTTTAATTCATTCGCTACTTCAGAAGTTAAAAGCGGTTAAATTTGCTACTAATACATATACAAAACTCAAAAAAAAGAACAAATAAAAAATAAGCGACTTTAATTATAAAACTCTACTCTATTTTATTATTTTTTCTCTCAATTGTTCTTTACAAAATGATCTTATCAGTAATAATCTAACAAATTAGATCATTGAGAGTAATGTAAGAGAGGAATATTAAACATCAGCGAAAAAGAGTTCAATATTTTGAATTGTTTCGTTTATTTATACAAAATTTCGTTATCGTAGATGCTTTTGTTGAAGAAATATCAGCGAAAAAGTATAAAAATAAAGCTACAATGAGCCAAAAACTAGAAACACAGTTTCTTGTTTATTTTCGTCCCCCTATGTCCCGTTTGAGCCCTACACTACTTTCAATAGACAGACGGACGTACATAGTCGACTTAGAATGTAACCAGGACCAACAAAAGGACTTAAATGATTCCTTCGACATATTAAACACGGAATGACAAAATCAATGGTGGGTATAAAAATTTAATACTTTCGTTCATATTCTGTTGGAGAAAAAATGCTAAAAAGGGAAAATTTTTAAAATTTAAAAAAAAAAAATAAACGAAAAAATGATAAAAACGAAAAAAAAGTGAAAATGAGATATGTGAAAAAAAAACTTTAAAATAAAAAGAAAAACGACTAAGATAGAACGCTAAAATAATAAAATCGCTTAAACGGAAAATATTAGAACCATCAACCTAAAAAAATAAAAAAAATAAATAAAATCTAAGATGGGAAATAACGTCAAATTAAAAAAAAAAAACAGTAAAAAACCGATTAAAGAAGCAGAAAAGACACCAAAATTAAAAAAAAAAAAAAATTAAAGTCAATTAAAAAAAAAAAAAAAAAAAAAAAAAAAAAAAAAAAAAAAAAAAACACTGATATACAAAAATCACCTAAACGGAAAATATTAAAAAAAATATTTAAAAAATCTGAGATGAAAATTAAAGTCAATTAAAAAAAATATCAACAAAAGGAAAAAATCTGAAAACAAATAAACGTAAAATCCACAAAAACGAAAAAAAAACTTTAAAGTAAAAAACGACTAACCAAAAGCAATTACCGAATCAAAAACTAATAAAGTAAAGAAGTTGCCTAAACAAACATAGTTACCAAAAAGGAAAAGAACTTTAAAATATCGCGTAAATTGATCGCAAAACCTAAATATTAAAAAAAACGATTAAATGAAATACATAATTAAAAAATAAAAAACAGTCGACAAACCGAAAAATATCTATTGATCAGAAAAAAATCGCCAAAATTAAATAAGCAACCAAAATAAAAAATATAATTTAAATTGAAAAAATTTAAATAATAAGAATAAGAAACAACTAAACGAAAAATATGGGCATGTGTAAAAATATCCGACAAGAAAAAATCTCCAAAATGGAAAAAGTGTTAAACACAGAAAAGAGTCGATTTGTTAAAATACCCAAATGTATTGTTTCTTTTCCTTTAAATATTTTTACGATTTTTTAGAAAGGATCTTATATATGTACTTTAAAAATTGCTGTATATACATAGTTAGTTACAATTTAAACAGTTATGTTACTTATTTTAATATTGTAGAATTTATTTTAAAAAAAATTTAATCCACAAGAGTAATTAATTAAAATATTTTTCATATATATTTTTTATCATATCTTATGTATTTATGTATCTATGTATGCAGTTGCTGTCAGATGTCATAAAAATATAAAAATGCTTTTCAAATGACAACAAGAACTACAAAGTAAAAAAATATATAAAATAAAAAACTTTTTTAAACTTTAACATCTTATTTCCTTGAAGTTGTTAACCGACATAATATGTTGAGGTTTCTCTCTGAGGCAGCTTATCTTTTGTTTTCAGCAAAACAAATGTTTTAAGGATAATGAACAAATAAAATAAGAAAATATAGCAAAGAATTTTAGTTAATTACTTAAAACAGCAACAACAAGTAAATAATTTAGATTAAAGTAGCAAAAAAAATAAATAAAAAAGAGTTGTTGTAAAATATCATAGCATATGCCAAGGCGTATAAAAAATAAACGGAAATAAACCCAGCAAGCAAATTTATGTAAAAGGAAATTTAAATTTCATAAAATAACAACTGCTTTTTCTTAATTTAAACTATTTTTTTTTTTTTTTTTTTTTTTTTTTTTTTGTTAAAATTTTTATTGAAAATAATTTTCTAAAAAATTAATTTTAAAATCAAGTCTCCATTTTTAATCCTTTATTTTAACCAGTAGTGGTGGTTATTATTAATGGTATTAACAGCTCCCTTTTGTAGTTTTTTTTCATTTCCTTCTTAAGTCTTGTTTATTTTTTTATTTTGGTTTTATTTTTAATTCTTTTTTCATTACATTCTTTTCTTTTCTCCCCTCATTTTTCATAACAAACTTTTTAATTCATTTAACGCCTTAAGCTGTTTGGTAAAAATAGAAAATATAAAAAATATATTAAATCATAGGAAAACATAGTAAAGAGCACAGAATGGCAAGAAAAAAATGGAAAACAACAAAGTTTTGTGATTCATTTCATTTTGATGGCAACACTTAGATTACAGACAAATTGTCTAGGAGTTTATTTAGAACTTCAAATAAAATTAAGATTTATGGTGACAATTTTACAGCATTAAATTAAGAAAATGTTTATCAAGAAATCAGTTAAACCACTAGTGCTTACAAAAGTTGAAGAGTTAATTTGTAAAGAGAACATGAAGAGAACAAAAGTTTTTGTTAACTAACATTAAACTTTCTTGATTAGAGATTAATTTAAGGAGCTAAAAAGGCTTTATTTGAGGCTTTATAAGAAACCTTAGTATGCTTCAATAAGCAATATATTAATATTAATATCTCTGGAGGCCACACTTTTTAGTGTTTTGTATACTTTAATTGAAGGTCTTTTAAAACCCCTTTCTAAGCTTAAAAAACGCCAAAATGAACAAAAAAAATCGTCAAAATAAAGTAAAAAATCAGGAATAAAACAAAACGCCAAAATAAAAAATATTCTTAAAAAGAAAATATCCTTAAAAAAATGCAAAAACAAAAGAGAAAAAAAATCGCAAAGTGAAAAACACCGAATTACTCTGCTTATAAGCTGCATTCATAAAGTTTATGAGCTACTATCTAATCTAGATCTTTAGGAAATCCTTTATAATTTTTAATCTTAAATCTTATTAAAATTATATTCAATATCTCAGGTTATTATAACTTTAGACCAGACGTGGATCCAGCTCGAGCTTTAAGGGGAGAAAAATAGAATGATTTACTACAAATGTTTTATTAAGAGTTTTTTTATTTTTATTTATTATTTCTATTTTCAATGAAATATTTACTAACACACCCTTAATTTAAAATTTAGTTTGACAACGGAGTTCAATATCTATTTTTGTAACGTATGATTAATATTAAATATAATATTTAATATTAATCATACGTTCTCTTCGACATTAAAGATTTCTTCAAGTTAAAATATAAAAATAATAATTCCTAAGAAATAAATGCTCGCAAAATAAATTTATATTTATAGCATATTTATTTAAATATAACTTCAAACGTTTTTCTTTTGCTCTCTTTCTCTCCCTAAAATAAATAAATGAGTAGGTATATGTATTATTTCTAGGGAATTTTATTTTTTTTATCTAACATTAATATAAAGATTATCATTAAATCAAAAAGTAATAAACTAGAATTCAAGTACTCTATTATTATAGATATTATCATTATCATAAAAATTTTTTTGTTTAGCTTTTATGGTTAGGTTTTTTAGGAATTTTTTTCGTTGTAAGTTATTTACTATGATATGGTTGTATATTTGTCACGCTTGGCAAATCATCTTTACGAGTGTATTTTATTTTATTTCTTTTGCTGTTTTTTTGTTTTTTTTTCCTGTTCTTTTGTAATCAACACAATCGTCATCTTTAGCACCAACATCAAGTGGTAACAAAAAATAAATGAAACACAGCCTGTAATGTGGAAAACCCACATTTCCTTAGCATTAAATTCTAAATGAAAGACAACAAAGAAGAAATAAAAAAAGAAGTATTTTTTATGTTCAAAAAGTAAAAATAAGGAAAATAATATTTTTTTCCTAAATATTTCCTAGGCGAGACAATCTTCTCAAGCGTTTAAAAAAAGGAAGAGAAACAGCTGTTATAAACAAAGTAGAGAAAAAAAAAACTTTAATTTATTTTTTACTAACTCTTACTAACACTACAATATATACGTAAATAAAATATATATACATATTTTTACATACATACGTATGTAGCTATGTATATACTAACATTATTGTATTTTTTCAAAACCACTGACTTTTTAACTTATTGTTTGAAGTAACCTCGAAAATAAAATGAACATGAAGGATGAAAAAAAAACATAAAAAATGTAGCCCTAAACATGTGCACAAATGTGTAACTAAACGACTATAATTTTCTAAGTATTTGTGTTTATTAAAGTAAATATTAAAAAAATAGTAGCAGTAAAAGTATATTATATTTCACATTTTATCTCCCTTTTACTCTTACTCTTTATTAATGTATATTTTTTTCTCTCTCTTCTCTACTTATCATTCTTGTAAATAATTTGTATGTTATATTTGTTTGTGTTTTAACTACTTTAATGTTTGTATTATTATGTTTATTTTCTTGTTATTATTGTTGTCAAAAGAAACATGTTTCTCTTTCCTTTTTTTTACACTCATTTTAGCCTCCCGTTTCTACGACTTTTCTCCTATTTTTAAAGTAGGTGTGTGTCTGTCTTAACCAACAATATTTTGTTATAATTAAAATGATACATGTATGTATGTAGGTGTATTTATTTATAGTATTTACCCTTTGTTTTTCTATATGCTCTTAAAGCCTTTAAGCATTTTATTAT
>MINK01001213.1:0-19033 GCA_001735545.1 Phormia regina
ACACAGAAACAACTAGAATTAATGGAAAATTCCTATGATTAACATAACTACAAAAAAAAATTGTTGCCAATTACATAATATACAAGTGCTGCTTATTAAGTGTATGCCATTTCTCATACTTTATGAAAAAGAAAGAGAGAACGATAGCATATACGAATATGGTGTAAAATAAATAGAAATGTTAAAAAGTGTTCCTATTTATGTTACACTGAAACAAAATATATTTTTTTAAATGAACTAAATCTGTAACAAACCTGCTTCGTATCGAGTTTTCTTAAATCTTGATCGAACAGGGAAGGATTTATTAGAATGAACTCTTATCTAGCTAAAATTATTTCAATGTCTTATAATACAAGCAAAAGAAAGAAAATCAATTAAATATGAAATGAAAGTGATTTGGTATGTAGTACATATATAAAGTGTGGCACGACCCACGAAGCCGGGCAGCATAAAAAAAAACAATGTAAAGATTTTATCAGGGACGAATGTCGGAGGCATGGTATTTGCCAATGTAGTGACCTTGAAGATCTTCCAATTCGTAAAGAGCGTTTCCAATTCTTTTCCTAATTCTACATTTCACGAATTTTGGGTTAAATTTGGCATTAATACCTGCCTTAAAATTGCTCTGGGAGTGATTTTTTCTGAAGACCTCTTGCCCTTCGATAAAATTCACCGGTCTGGATCTAGTGTTATATGTTCTACACGCTTTTTCATGGGCTTTGTCAAGGTTCTTGCTAATTTTTTCGCGAATAAGCTGAGTGCGATCGTTTGTTTGGACCAAAGTGTCGTCAGAGAGCATGTTCAAGCGATCTAAAATAGGGTAACATGATCCATGTAGAATCATGTTTTGCCCAAAGACTGCATAGTAGGCCGAACATTTGATTGCCGAATGATAGTCGCTACGCAAAATCTGTAAAACTTTTGGTATCTCCCTATCCCAATCAGTGTGATTTGTCTCATTCTTGAGAAAATAACGAATTTTTGAAATTACTTCTCTGTTAGCCCTTTCAGAGGCATTCGCCTGTGGCGAATAAAATCCCGTAGTAACATGTGTAATGCCATAAGCCAAAAAAAATCTTTTATCTCTTTAGATAGGAATTGTTTAGCATTATCGCTATGTATAAATTGTGGCACACCGAAGGTGCAAAATAATTCATTCTGGAAAAAATCTTTGACGTTAATGGGTGTTGCTGCCTTTAAAGGTTTCAAAAACAAAAATTTGGTCAAGTGGTCTATTACAATGAACAATTGGGAATTCCTTGATTTTGAACATGGGTAAGGACCCAAAAAATCACAGTATAACCTTTGGAAGGGACGTATAGTAATTATTTGGTTTCCCATGGGCGGACGTAATATTTGGTTCGTAGGTTTTATAATTTTACAGACATCACATTGATTTATATATGATTTTACGTCGCGTGCCATATTAGGCCAGAAGTATTTTTGTCTTATTCGAAAAAGTGTTTTGTTAAATCCCCCGTGACAAGCTTCCTCATGAGCAGATTTAATTGTGTCCCTAATCAATGATCTGGGCAACCATAACCTCCAAAGATCCTCTTCAACATTACTATCATTACGGAATTTGACACGTTTGTAAATATAACCTTCCGACAAGCACAAATCAGGCAATAATTTGCCGTTTTCCCGTATTTTTTTTCTTAGATCCTCGTACTCGGAGTTCTTAAATTCTGGTGATGAAATATCTACTTCGGAGGATTGCAATTTATCCCTAGCTCATCTACGTCAAACCTGGAAAGTGTGTCGGGAACTACATTTAGGGAACCCTTTCTATGTTCCATCTTGAAATTATATTGCTGGAGTTTCAAGCTCCACCGGGCTAACCTACCGCTTAGGTCACTCTGACTCATTAGCCAACGGAGACTTGAATGATCTGTCACAATCTTGAAAGGAAGTCCCTCGACGTATTGTCTAAAACGTTTGACACTAGTGACGGCCGCCAAACATTCCAGTTCCGTTACTGTGTAGTTCCGCTGCGCCTTATTCAGCTTTTGCGAAACGAAGGCAATTGGCCGTTCCCTTCCTTCATCGTCCAACTGGTACAGAACACCCCCTACTCCAATGCGAGAAGCATCACACTGTATCACGAATTCTCTGCTAAAATCTGGTTGAGCCAGAACAGGAGCCTGAGACAACGCTGACTTCAACTTATCAAATGATTCAATAGCCTGAGGAGATAAGCAAAAGGGTTTGTTTGTCTTTCGCAAACAGTCCGTTAGTGGTCCCGCGAGATCCGAAAAGTTAGCTATGAACGCGCGATACCAGTTGGCCATGCCAACAAATCGCCTAATTTGACGAGGAGTTTTGGGAATAGGGAATTTGACAATGGCTTCTACCTTTTCTGGGTCGACTTTCAATGACCCACCACCAATTATATAACCAAGGTATTTTATTTGACGCTGGCAGAACTTGCTTTTCCCTACGTTTATTGTTAAACTGGCAGACTTTAAACATTGAGCGACTTCGGAAAGCAATTTGAGATGGGAGTCAAAATCGTGGCTACACACAAGAAGGTCGTCTAAATAAATGAAGACATTGTCTCTTAATTTCGAAGGGATAGTCTTATCCATCAGACGGCTCATTGTCTGAGGACCGTTACAAACGCCAAATGGCATTACTCTGTACTGATAGAGGGGCCTTCCCTGCACCGCAAACGCAGTTTTTTCCTTAGACGCTTCCGATAAATTTATTTGGAAAAAAGCATCCTTCAAATCAATACCACTGATGTAATACGTATCTTTAAGACGACTTAGTAGACCATTTATATGTGGTAAAGGATATGAATCCTTTTTGGTTAATGAGTTCAATTTTCTACAGTCGAGGCAAAGCCTAATTTCCCTGGTTTACGTACTGTGACTATAGGACTACACCAGGGTGAATTTGACTCCTCTATGACACCGAGTGCTAATAATCTGTCAAGTTCTTCGTAGACTTCTGCTTGCCTGGGAGGCGAGAGTGGGTAATGTTTCTGTTTAACTGGGCTAGAATCGCCTGTATCGATGTGATGTTCTAGTAGATGCGTACATCCAAGCCCTAATTCCTCATATGATGGAAAATTTAAGATAATATTTTCAAGTCTTAATTTTTGCTCGGGAGATAAATCGTGAAAGTGTAAATCGGGATCTCTAACAAGCTCAGCACAAGAAAAATCAGGGAAAATTTGAGGGGCTATAGCGTATGTTCTCCAAAAATCAACGCCAAGATATCCCTGTTGAGATAAGGTTGGCACTACGTAAAAAGTAATAGATTTAGTTACCCCTTTAAATGTTACAGGTAATGTACAATATCCCACTACTTGATTTTTCGACCCGTTAGCTGTTAGAATACTGGATTTAATTTTTTCCAAGTGTATGTTATTTTTACTTATGAAATCTAAACTTTCCTTTCCTAAAACAGAAACATTAGCACCGGAGTCTAATAAACATAATAATTCGTCATTAAAAATTTTAATCTTTGCAAAAGGTCTACCATCGTCGGTATTCAACAAGCAAGTTGATTCAATAATTTTCCTAAATTGCCTTCTCTTACGATATCGCAGCCTACATTTGATAATTCGTTCTGAAACGATATCATTTTTAAATTTTTTGTCAACATGAAATAAGTTTTGCCTATGTTTATGTAAGGTTAAAGTTGCTACGTCCGGTATATGTTTTGACAGTCTGCGAGGTAAGACCTCCTGTGGAGGTTTACACTCTCCGCTGGAATTAAACTCGGGATTTAATTTGAGGAACGAGCATCCCCGGTCACCCACTCGCTCCGACTCTTGTTTACCGAATGTGGACCATTACACTTTGGAGTAGTTACTCCTCTCTGTCCACATTTGTAACAAAAAATGTGACGAGTTTCGTTGGGACAATAAATATAGCTATGCCCTAATTGAAGACAATTCCAACACTTTATTTTGGAGTAATCATTATTTACCCATGTTCTGTTAATTTTAGATGCCTCAACTTGGGGATCTGATTCTACATCGGAGTTTTCAGATGTTGTTTCGGCAGAAATCTCATTTACTTGTCGTTGCCTACCTAATGTACTATTCTTGTTCTCTAAAAGAACCTTCTCGGCTTTCCTAGCGAGATCACGAAGTTTGCATAGATCTTTGGGATCAGAAATAAAAAGCATGACCTTAAGGTCAGCGTTTACATTTTTCTTAATAATCTCTATTAAAGAAGCATCCGACATTGGATTGGACAATATTAAATTTAAACGAACAATAAGTGAGTGGAAATCATCGTAGCTCTCCCTTGGAAGTTGCTTACGTGTAGAAATTTTTAATAATATTTCATGATCACTTTCTAGAGTACCAAATTCCCTAGAAAGTGCTGTCCTTAACATTGGATAAGTAGCCCTTTGATTCTGTCTGATAAAATCCCAATAAAATGTCTCCGCCTTACCGGTCAGAAATAAATGAAAGCTGGACATAAGATGATCATGTGGACATTGCGACCGTTCAGTTAATGTGTCAATTTTGAACAAGAAATCTGAAATATTCCCTTCGCCATTATACGAAACCTTCCAGTCCTTTAATTTAAAATTTATATTCGAGGATACATTTGAAATCGAATTAACCTGTGTACCAGGTGTCACGGAAGTAGATCTGTCATTGTGACCTAACCCTACGGAATCTCTAAGAGCAGTGAACTCCCTCCTGAATTCGTCCTGTGTATTCCTAATGGCTTCTTGAAAGTACGCCATTAAATTTTCCATCGTATTAACATTCGGAGGTTGTTGATTTCCTTCCTGATTCGTGTTTTTGGAGGCCATTTCAATTTCAGTATTAATGTAGCCCTGATTATTGATAGATTCTATTGGCTGTGATAAACTTTCTAACGATCCTGCGTCTATATCAGGTAATGATTTTGCAAATAGTTCCCTATTAGAATTATGATCATCAGTACCAGTTCCATCCGATTGATATGAAACAACCGAACAAGATACAGATGACGATCTTAGTGCCTTAATGCTCGCACTAGACTGAGAATTTACTAAGCTAATGTCACTTGAAGATTTTCTAACTAATGGAGTTGAACCCCTTCCCCTGCCTCTCCCTGAGGATGTACCGCGAGGTGTTACTTGCACTCCACCTTTTCCTGATAAGTCAATTAAATTAGGATTAATATTCAAACTACGTGCGGAAATTCTGGATGAGTTTTGTCGGGTGTTCGGTTTGTGCATAATGCACTTGAAAATTGTATAAAATAAAAAAAAAAAATTGTCTACAGAAAAAAATTCAAATCAATAAGGAAAAAAAACTAGGAATAATCTAAAACAAAACAAATTCAATTTAATTATTGAAATAAAATGTGTATATCGGTTAATTTATTTAAAAAAATTGTATATTTTCTTTTCGTATATATATTTTCTTAAAAAGGAATGCTAGGTTGATAATAGGTTACCAAGACAATAATCATAATGTTGAAGAATGTATAGATACCGAAGTACTCTGACTCTTCCTAATGTTACTTGGCAAATCAATTTCCTTTTCTTCTAATAAGGAAAATTGATGTCTCAAGTGTTTCAAATGTAAAACTAAACGTATAATCAGATATAGAAAATGTTTTAAGATTTTTTCTGAATTGGTTTGAACAATTCAAACTGACTTGATGTTGTATTATTAAATTGAGACATCATCGCAACGATCACTGCGCAACTCGTAGTCGTCAGTTCGGACTTATAATGTCTCCGATAATTCAATAACACAAAATCTGCTGTTATTAAGTAAAAATCTGATATTATCATTTGAAGTCAATTCTACTATTTACCAGAGCAAATATTTCTAGGAATAACGTTCCCAAAAAATATGACTTCTGTTATATAATAAAATTCTTCAAATAATATAGAAAATCACATCACCTTAATTGAGAAAAATATGCAAAAAAAAAACAATACAAATATTTACATAATTGGTTTTAACGAAATAACATCCAGTGAAGGCCTAAAGTTGCTTTACGTTGGGCGCCATATATGTTACACGCCGTCTAGTTGACTGGAGTATTATTTCCACTGTTTGCAGTTAAGGTCTAAAATTTAAAAAAAATACATAGATCAAATTTTGGCATGGTACGATAAAACCCTGGCTAGCTCCACAGGAATGGTAGGTTTCTTTGACCCGTATTTCTGACGTGTATACATATATCTAAACTCCCCATGCCACTTTAAAACCAAGAGTTTAGTAAAAGAAAAAAAGAATCATAACTAAAATAGCCTCACGAATTATACTGATGATATGTGATGATGTGATATGTATGGACAGATGTTTGCCATACTGGGGTATACTTATCCCACCCATAAGCCTTTGACAATGTGGCTACCCTATATTTCATTGTCCCTATAATATGATTACTTGTCTATCAACCCTTCATCATTTCTAGCATTCCTTTTTTTATTAAAAGATTACATATTCATTTTAAAATTCATTTTTTTTATTATGCATATAATAACAAAACTTCTGAATATTCTATTAATGGCCATTATATATATTAGAAAATTTTTTAATAGACTAAAATGGGCTTAACAATTTTTAATATAGATGAAGGGAAGAAATATTTAAAAAAAATATATATAATAATGCTACTATATATCTAATCCTAAAATATTTACATATAATATTAAATATAACTTATTTTAACTTGCCCTGCATACACCTGCATCAGCTGATTCTGCCGTTGAATGCTGCTTACTTGTTGATGTTACTCGCCGTGACGCTGTATTGTTTTCTGTGGTTGAAGTTTGTCCTTTTCTTTAATTTGACGTTCTGCTGTTTAAATTCTTTCTTCTTGATGGATTTTTTTGTTTTGTTTTTATTTATTTGTTGTATTTAATTGTTTTTTTTTTTTTACTTTAAATTTTTTCCGTTTTTATTTGTATTTTTGTTCTGTTATATGTTTTATTTTGATGTCTTTAGCTTTGTTTTGATTTTTTTTCTGTTGGCAATTTAGGGTGTTGTTTATTCAATTTGAAATTATGGTTTTCTTTTGCATATTTATAGTTGAAAAAAAATACACTTTGCACGTCACATTTTAGTTTAATAATTTGTTTGTAAATTTAAATTTAAAAAGAAATCTTTACAATATTTTTTTTTCTTCGTTTTATATTAGTTTATTTCTAATTAAATATTTAATTTTGTGGTAAAAATAATCTTTATAACATTTTTCTTTAGGTTTAATATTAATTTGTTATTTTTTTCCTTGAATTAACTTTTCTTTTGGATTAAAAAAAAGAACATACACATTTCATTTCATTGTATATTTTTTTTTAATTGTTTCAAGTTGCAAATTTAAACAAATTTAGTTCATTTTATATAAGTTTTGTTTTAAATATAAAAAAAAATCCACTTTATATATTTTTTTCCTTTTGGGATTTTACCACTCACTAATGTTAGTTTAAGCTTTTATTTTTAATGTTGTTTAAGTGTCTTTACTTTCAGTTTTAAGTAGGTTTTCTTTCTATTAAAATCATTGTTTTATAAAAATTTTCACACATCCCGACACAAAATTTAAACTCATCAAGCTTTTCAGCTGTACGTTCTAAACAAGACTCCCTTCTTTTTAGCTCTATCACTTCTTTATACCCTTTTCTTGATCCTACTGCGCATACATCATTTGACATGTGGCGCAATGTCATTGGTCAATGAAAATAACGGTAAAATGAGTAGATGTTATATTGGTATACACAGAAACAACTAGAATTAATGGAAAATTCCTATGATTAACATAACTACAAAAAAAATTGTTGCCAATTACATAATATGCAAGTGCTGCTTATTAAGTGTATGTCATTTCTCATACTTTATGAGAAAGAAGGAGAGAACGATAGCATATACGAATATGGTGTAAAATAAATAGAAATGTTAAAAAGTGTTCCTATTTATGTTACACTGAAACAAAATATATTTTTTTAAATGAACTAAATCCGTAACAATATCAAATAAATACTTGTGCGTATTGTTATAAAAGAGAGAATCAATGCAACAGATATTTTGCACACTTACTCTATTCATAAAATCAGTTAAAGTTTTGCATTGGCAAACACATTTATTTAATACTTTTTCTCAATTAACTGTTGTAGTACCATGAGTATTTTTGAGTATTGATTGGCACAACAAGTAAATTCAGAGCAAACTAAATTTTGTACTTTTTTAAGTGATTTTTGTAGAAATTTGTTTCTATAGCAACACATACTTACGGTGACCATATTTTTTTCAACAAAATACACAACAGGAGAAAATACAATAACCACCATTTTTTAAATCAGGTTATTTCAACCTTCAAAATTTCAATTATCAATAAAGTTTTAAACATTATTATATTGATTGTTAGAAAAATAAAAATTTATTAATTCAATTTAACAAAGTACAATAAAAGGAAATAATAAATACAAAAAGATGCATCAATAAATACAAAATATTTGTACTTCAAAATATAACAATATTTAAAAGAGTGTTTTTAATATTACAAAATCAACATGAAAAAACTAATAAAATTTATCTGTAATTCAAAAAAGCACAAGAAAAAATATTTAATTATAATATTTTTCAGAGAATAAATTTGCTTTATTGAGTTTTCATTTTGTTTTAATATTCTTTAAATACTGTACAATTTTGTTCATAATTTAATTTTGTGATTAAAATTGCATTAATAGTTTCTATTTTTATTTGAACAAAATATAAACAGAATTCTATAATTTTAAGAATATTTTCAAAACCAATACTTTTTTCATGAAAATGTTTGAAAATTTCTACCCAATGTTCTTCTATAGATGTTTGATCGTTATTCCATTCGATTATTTTTTCTAAACTAGTCTAGTTTTTAATAAGTGAAAATTCATAAAATATTCAGGAATCATTAATGTTTAATTCTGTCCTTGTTTTCATTATAAAAACACAACTTGTTTCAACTTCGTCACAATTAAGAACTTAATGAAGAAGAACCCACTTTAATAACACAACTTCTTGATATTCAAAATTCCATTGATTTAAATATTCAATACAATTTGTATAAAAATAAGCTGTTTTTTTTTTTTTTAATCATTAACGGCTATTAAATTTTTCTCATGTAACTCATTCAATATTTTTTACTGCTAAATGTAAAAACATTTCAGCCCTTCGTTGTGTAACTTTAAACTCATAATAAGAAACTTTCAACATTCAATTTTTTGCGCCTAAATCTGCTTTATATAATTGTGAAATAAAATGGCTTGGCAATGTATAAATAAATGCCAGGCCTCCGAAGAATTTGAAAAAACTGTATTACCTACATTTATGTCCGAATTTTTTATATGCGTTTTTATGTAAAACTGAAAAAATAACGAAATACTGAACAAACACAGAACATTTTCACTTTTTTTAGCAAAGAATAATTTGTACAGAACAGGGCTCTAAAATACAGTACTGTTCTGTATAATACAGAACCGTACACATACTCCATAAGCTCATGCAATATATGAAAATATATTGGTAAAATTAAGAGAGCTTTTCTATGTATGTATAGATCTTATGCAGTATGTGCCTATGCTTATTAACAACAAATAAAAAATATAATTAAATAAAAAACATTTATCTTATTTATTCCCATAATAATGGTAAACAAAATAAATTGTAATCGTCTAGAAAATTATTAGTCGTCTTTATCAAGTATTCGATGATGGTGCTTTACTCGCTATCCATTTCCAGGCGGACACGCTCCAATTTACAGATCTCTTATTAGTTTTCGATTTTTTAACGTGAAGTTGGCCCAAGAGGTTTTCTATTTTAGTAAATTGATGTTCTATTTGTATGCGCAATGTTCCCCTGTTTCTTATTTGATAGCGAACTATTTGTTTAATATCTTTTCGTATTCTCGCAGGTTGATAGTGTGTATTATTTTGCAGTTTCCTTAGAGATTTTTCCCAAACCTTGTTTTATTGTTACTAGTGGGTTGTTATATTCGTAGACATCTACAGTTACAGTAGATGTCTCCTCAGTGGTGGTAATTGTAACGTTATTATATTTTCTAACAACTTGTTTTACAAATAAGGGTTTGTCTTTTGATTTTATCTGTTTAACTGTAATTCTTGGGTTTTCTCCTCTTAGCATTATGCCAATAAAGTTGAATTTTTTGATTTTTAGAAATTTTATTTTCAGATCGTTAATAACTATTTCTTTTTAATAATTAATTCTCTCCGCCCGACCAAAGAAAATGTCAACCGGTTTTTTTCTTCGTAACAGAGTGCACCCTATTGTTGTATCTTTTTACTGTTATATTAAATAATTCCTTTAAGGTATAATCTGGATATCTTCATGAAGACATCTCATCCCTTTCAATACTACCGTTTACATCACTTTTTGTGGGGGTGCGATATAAGCCTTCTATATAATTTAGTACTATAGGACTAATGAAGCTGCCTTCATAATCTAATACGAGTATTCTTGGCGCGGAAAATAAGTGAATCAATTTTATCTCTAATGTGTAAAACCGATTTATTTTTGATGCGAAAAAATTTGGCATATTTTGAAAATTTGTCGAGGCGTGTAATAAACTTCTCACCATGTATTTCCATTATGTCAATTTGCAATATTTCTCTGTGGTATGATGGTATTAGAGTTGGTTGCAATTCTGAATTTGGAGGATGTCTATCATATTTGTTCTTCTTGTTAATTTCACAATATTTAATGGCTCTGACTAGTTTTCCCATTTTCGGAAAGTAGTAGTATTTTTCCAATATTTGGTTTTTGTTTTCCTCGGAATTTCTATTAACTCGTTTATGCTCATTTTAAATTATTAGTGATTGTTGTTCGTCATCCCTAATATCTTCTAGGTCTTTGCGTAGTTCTTATCCGAAATTTGAAAAATTAACTTTATAGACATCTTGTAGCATTACAAGGTTTTTTTTCAGGAATTTTGATGGCATTCATCTCTGTAGGATCTAATTTTTCCTTTAAAATATGGATCAGTTTAGTTTTGTTGAGTTCCGATTTTTACATAATGCCTTTGAAAGCTTTTATGTAGGTTTTCGTAATACAGTAGTTTTCGTTTATAGTCATCACTGTTATAGTCACATTAGTTATATTGTCAATTTTACTTACTTACTTTATAGTCCATTTTTGATATAAGCACTTTTCACATACATATATGCAATCTATTCGTGGTTTTTAAAAAAACTTCACGATATTGTCACACACGATTTTTTTTCTAAAAAATTAGTTCTCAAAGTCACAAACCACTTTCACGACAAAAAATTTGCCATGGAGCTATAACCGATGAAGAAATTTTAGACTCAATGAAGGCAGAAAATAATGAAATAGAAACTGATTTAGATCCAAATGATGAAGTTTTTTGTTGAAGAAAAACGATTTTCTATTAAAGAAATTTTAAATACATTTTTGCTTGGAACAATATATAGATTCAAATTGTTTATTCGAAAAAATATAAGATACATCTGTAACCAACATCCTCAAGCTAAAACAGGCTAAAATTACTGATTTTTTTAAATAATATAAGCAATATTTTTTATTGTAATGAATTTATGAACATAATATTTATTTCTTTAATAAACATGAATTTTTATTTTTNNTACAGTCATCAATTTGTGTGCAATTAAGGGTTGTGACTATAAGCGAAAAGTACTGTAATTTGAACTTATTTTATCAGAAAATATAATTTGATTTCTAAAAACATTTATTGGATCTTCATAGTGTGGTATAAGGTCGGTACAGTCTTCTTCGGCGCTGTGCTGAGAATTATCATCAGATGATGTTAGTGTTACGACACAATAATTTAGGTTCAACAATTTATTTCGAATGAAAATTTTTTTTAATTTGAAAAATATTGACAATAAGTAATTTCAGAATCAAATCTAATATGATTTAAATACAAATTATAAAACAAAGCATTTTAAAATAAAACAAGTTGTTTGCAAGATATTTAAATATATAAATTTTTCAACACCCTTCCTCAAACGACTTGTATACCATATTTCTTTCTGAGTTGTTCTAGCTTTGTTGAATTAAGTGGTTTTGTAAGCATACCAGCTAACATATCTTCACTTGGACAATATATGCATTTGATTTGATTATCATCGATAAAATACTTCTTCGTGTCAATGTGTTTAGTTCTGGAACTTAATCGACCATCTTCAACTAAGCGTAAGCAACTTTGGTTGTCTTCAAATATAATTGTGGGTTCATTTTGCTTTAAATTCATGCCTTCTAATAGAGAACGCAACCAAATAGCTTCTTTCCAGGTTTCAGAAAGTGATATAAACTCAGATTCTGTGGATGATAAGCTCGTTCCAGTCTTCATTATTAGGTGAGCAAACCTTTTGAGCTAATATTGAAACACTGGATGCTATATGAGGTCGAGTATTGACGCTAATATAAAGTAATGAATCGATTAATTTTCTATACTTATCGTTACAAACTAAATTTTCAGAAAATGATTTTCCATAACTGGGATCTAGAGGAAATTTTGATATTTTTGCATTTTCCATACCGAATTCTTTAATTAGGTTTTTATATAATTGTTTTATCGGATATAAAAGTTATACTCATTGCCTCTAACAACTTCCAGGCCAAGATAATGACGAATTTCTCCAAGATTATTAATTTCAAAATTATCTTTTAATAACTTTTCAGTATTGTCTATTGATTTCTTATTTTTGGCAGCTATCAAAATGTCATCGACGTAAATAAGAATGTATATATTCCCTTCCTCGACGAGATATTTTATATAAAAACAAGGGTCTGCTGAATTTTGTTTAAATTTTCCTTTCAGAAAACATTTTGAAGAGCCTTGTTCCACACATTAGCAGCTTGTTTTAGACTATATAAACTTTTATTCAATTTACAAACATGCTGCGGACTCATTTCTTCAAAACCAGGTGGTTGTTTCATGTAAATATCATTTTCCAACACACCATTTAGAAAAGCTAACTTAACGTCTACATGAACGACTAACATTTTATTGGATCCTGCAACTGATAACATGGTTCTAAATGTAGATTGTCTAACTACTGGGGCAAATATTTCATTATAGTCTGTGCCATATTTTTGACTAAAACCTCTAGCTACTAAACGAGCTTTATACTGTTTTACATTATCATTTACATCGCGTTTGATTTTATATGTCCACTTGCAACTAACAAACTTAACATTAGTAGGGGGAATTACCAAATTCCATGTGCCAGTTTTCTTCATTCATTTGACCTTTTGAGAAGATTGAATTGCTTCATTGTATGACTTTGGTTCTATAAATTCATTAACACTAGTTCGTAGTGTAAAAATGTTTGACCTTTTTCCTTTACTATTTCTGGCAGATCTTCTTAAACTATTTTCTGTTATGGTATTTTCATTTAAGCTATTATCATTAACTCGACTTTCGTCGATCTTAACTCAACTATCCACACAGTCATCGAGACTGTAAAATGAAGTATAACTTCGTTTGTCGTACCATTATTCTTATTTTCTTTAAAATCGATTATTTCATTATCATTATAATTTCCTTTATAACACATTGTTTCTACTAATATTTCTTCCTTTTCCTCACATGTATTCGGTTTTGTGATATATCTAAATATATCTAAATAAATAAATAAATAAATAAATCTTACGTCTCTGCTAATTACAATATTATTTCCTGCTATACCTAATAGTCGATAAACTTTAGATTGATAGTCGTACCCCACAAATATATATTTCTTACTTTTATTATCTAACTTCCTTAAGTTTTCTTTGGGAGTTAACACATATGCCTTTGAACCAAAAATTTTTAAATGTTCTATTTTAGGTTTCTTATTTTCCCATAACTCATATGGAGTACTTGGAAAGGAACTTGATACTAGACGATTTTGTAAATAATTTGCCGTCAAAACTACCAAAGATAATTTGGTAGTTTTAACTAAATACCTATTTTTCCTTTCAGCACTCCCATTTTGCTGAGGATTATAGGGAACCGTGTATATCGACTAAAATCGTCGATGAACGTGAGAAAATAACGATAACCTCTAACTGTGCATGGACCACAGAAGTCACTGTGAATTAAATCCATAACTCTCTTAGTTACAGACCTTGAGTTTTGGAACGGAGTCTTGGCCATTTTGCTTTTAATACAAACTTCACAAGTCTTTCTAACGCCACAATCAATAATATTAAAATCGCTTACAGTATATCCATGTTGCATTTTTCTTACATCATTCATATGCCAATAATGTTGACATTTTTTCTCTTTACATTCAGCAACCTTTGCTTCACGAAAAGTACGTAGAATAAATAATTCATTGTTGTTATCAGCTACTCCAACTTCTTCGCCAGAACTGTCTTGAATACTGCAAATTGGTTCTTGGAAAACTACCTGAAACCCATTCTTCAACATTTTATTTACTGACAAAAGATTACCATGAAAGCTCGGAATAAATAAGACATTTTTTAGATTAACTGTCCGCTTTTGGTTATTGTTATTTATCATTAAAATTCCGCACATACCTTTACCACTTGATGTTAGTGTCTCACCATTTGCAACAGTAACAGTCTCTTTTATAGATTTGTTAATAGAAACAAAGTCAGAAATTTGAGTACTTATATGACATATTGCCCCTGAATCTAAAATCCAACTATCCTTACCATTTGTCAGACCGAAACACATATGACTTTCATTGGATTTACTTATCGTCGTCTTTTGTATATTATCTGATTTAGATTTCTTTAACTTCCATCAGTTTTTCATTATATGACCTTTTAACTTGCAATAATGACACACCTTTTGTTTATGCCAATCTCGCGATGTGGATTTCATGGCAGTGTTCACTTTTGAGTCATTTGTTTGACGTTGATATTCCTCAATCAAACTTGTTTCAACTACTTTCAAAGTTAATTCGTCCAACTTACGTGTTTACAAAGCTGTAACTAAGATCTCAAACGAGGAAGGCAAACTACTCAATAACATCGCAACAAGCCATCGCTCCGTAAATTGCTCGCCCAAAGCTTCTAGTTTTTCAAACAAAACTTTAATTTCCATTATATGTTCGGAAATATCACGCTCTATGGAAAAACGCAATCCACATATCTTGCGCATCAACCGAACACTGAATGTGTCCTTTTCGTGGAGACATCTTAGAATGTTCTAAGCTTCATGTGCTAAATTGGCTTTCTTGATTAAAAACAATTGAGGATCTTTCACCGATAAACCAATGATGGCTGTAGCCTCGTCATTCCGTTTAATCCAATCTGTTGTAGTTTGTGTTGGTGGAATTTTACATACACAGCTCCAGAGTTTTTCACGTTTCAAAATCAGCTCTATTTTATATTTCTATAGATTATAATTATCGCAATTTAGCTTGGAAAAAGATGCTTTTAAAATATCCATTGTGTTATGGCTTGCTGGGCCCCTAACCTGTTACGACACAATCCTTTAGGTTCAACAATTTATTTCGAGTGAAAATTTTTTTATATGAAAAATATTGACAATACAAATTACAAAACAAAGTATTTTAAAATAAAACAAGTTGTTTGCAAGATATTTAAATATATAAATTCTTTAACAGTTAGCATATTGAATTCTGGTGGCAACCTAGAAAGTGCGTCGGCTACATTTGTTTTCCTTGGATTATAAATAAGTTTGTAGTTGTATTCCTCTATTCTGGCTTTTCATCTTTTAAGTTTCGCATTGTTGTTGTAACAGCTACAGTTACATATTTCTATACGGGGGGTTCTGCTTGAAGGTCATGGCCAAGAAATTGTTCCACTTCTTAAGGATTAGTCCTCAAATCCATAGGACTGAGTGATGGGGGTTGGCCGGACAGCCAATTATGTGGTGGGTGTCATGAGGACCCTGTCCACAACCTGGACATATATTAGGGACGACACGGTCTATGCAAGATCAGTAGGCATTGAGCCTGTTGCTCCATTCCGATCTTAGTTGTACCAGAATAACTCTTGTCTTCCGTGTCAGGTTCATCTGTTGCTGTCGACTTCTCTGGTGACAATTTTAAGCTACACGCAGTGAAGAAATCGTGGATTTCGGTGAGATAACAATATACCAAACCGCATAGGTCATCAACATTATGGCCAGTCGCCGCAAAGTATTTCACGTCAATTCCTGGTGGAGGCGCTGGGAATTTCGAGAGGTAGAAATTAAACAAGAATGGCGACGAGGTTAGTCCGTTCACATGGCCTCAGCCGTTTTAAGCCATGTGTGGTTCGAGTGACTTCGCGGCAGGTGATAGGAGGGATATTGGCTTGGATTTTAAAATCGGGATGACTCTAGCCATTTTCCAGGCTGCGAACTTAATTGCAACCCTATCATCTAACCATTTTTTGTGTTTGCCCTCATTTACCAACATGCAGATATCACGGTTCAGCTGGGCGATCCTAGGATAGGTAGTGTTCGGATATGATCACGTTCATCTGCGTGTCTAGCAGCTTCGACTGGAAAGTGTGGGAGCACTACGAATATTCGACCAGCGGGAACGAAGCGTGCGACTGGTGCGGTGATAATTTCGCGGAACTTCCTCTCAGCGGTGTATATATTGGAGGGTACAGGTAGATCATTTAAACGGCGATTGGTAAATTCTCTGAAGCCGTGCCAGTCTGCTTTCTTTTGGTTCGTGCACTATCGACACCAACATAAATTTAAATACAATTTGAACCCAGATGCAAGAGAGCAAATGCCCGCTTTCAATTTTACCCGGCTAGAAGCAACAATCGACTCTCTTGTTCAATCGGTAAATAATTTTTCAATGAGCAATATGATGCAAGAAATGCTTAAAATACAATCTATGTAAAAAAAGTTTTGGAACGCCAACGGCATTCGCCAACACAAAAATGAAGCCGAATAATTTCTTAGAAGTCATGATCTAAATATAATGTTAGACTCGTAAACCCATTTGACGTCCAGAAGCTTATTTAGGATAAATGTATATGCTTTTTATGAGACTAAAGATCCAAGAGATAGAGCATGTGGAGGCTTCGGCATTTTAATAAAAACCCGTATCAAACACTACTTAATGTGTGATCTTCGTGAAGATTATCTTCAAGCTACAACAATCTGTATTGATGGTTGTTATAGAAACTTAGTGATTTCATCGATATATTCATTCTCCAGGTTTTTAATGTAAGAAAATCAATATGAAAATTTTTATAAATCACTAGGACCCCGTTTACCTTCCTGAACCATCGATAGTTGTTGGTCATCCCCAGACATGGCTCTCTTAACCACACCCTTCTGAGGAGTTTTAAGAGAGCCGGGTGGGTTTTGACCGGCGTTCTTCGATGCGGAGGACTTAACATTTGAAGATTGAATAGCCCCATTACTAGAGCTGCCAGACTTCAAAAGTAAAGTCCTCTTACTTGTAGATGGCTGATCATCTCCAGACCTAGCATCTTTGACATTTTTTTGTTGGTTGCCAGGTTTGTTGGATGGTGTATGACCAGCCTATGCTTCCTGGTAAGTGACAAAGGGCCTCTCTTGGCTATCTTGTGCAGATAGTTAAGAGAGGCAGTGACGTCGTGCGCGGACTAGGCTAGAATTACAACCAACCCGTGTCATGGGCGTTGGAGGGGAGCTGTTAGTTTGTTTAAGCACCAACCATTCAGGTCCTCGGCAGTACTACCTACCACCTTGACCTTAAAGTGCACTATATTTATTTGGTCCGCGAGAAGCTGTAAAAGCTCTAAGATCGGAGATAGTACACATGAAATATACCCTTTTGCGATAGGTCAGTAGAGTGTGTATGACATGTGCCTTATAACCAATCCCCCCGATCTGCCACGGGATTTAATTCATGTTCAATCTTCATTAGAATTATCTTCAGATCATTCACCCAATTTTGTTACTATAATTAACCCCCGAGAAATTGTAAACCCCACTGGTATCTCAGCGATATCTTACACAAGAATAAGCTGTTTGAAATATAAAAAATATATTAGCACTCATTGCACAGAAAATATATCGCTGAGAACACCAGAAGATATCGATCTCTCTCTCTCAATAATTTTGAAAAAAGCTTAAAACTTACTGCCGTACATGCTACCAAAACAGATATAATAGAAGTTGTTCTGTGGATGTCGAACGGCTCTTGACTGAAAAAAGAAGAGTTCGAAGAGAGTTAAGAGAATGCCAAAAGCGAATGTTGTACCCCGTTTTAGAGCAGTTGAACACCTTTTTTTTGAGATTCGAGAGATCAACAAGTCTATTGTTGATTTAAACTCCAATAAAGCACCTGGTATTGACAAGATCAGTAACAAAATGCTTTTGGAGCTACCCCGAGTAGCAATAAGAATATTTTTTATTTTTTATGCTATATTACGCCTTGAATATTATCCACCAGAATGGGAGGTCTCATTGGTTACAATGATATCTAAGCCCGAAAAAGATCACACTAAAGTAGAATAGTATGGGCCTATCTATTAATGAAAAATTGAAACCGATTGAAATCTCAAACCTTCGATAAAGTATGGCACGGAGGATTATTGTTACCCCAAGAAAGTATACTGGGTCCCTTTTTATATTTAACGAGCTGATTGTACCGGCTTTGCGCGGATTTTATTGAATAATATAAATTTAAATTAATTTTTTATGAAAAATTCTTCTACAGAAAAGGATGTTTCAACATGACGCGGAATCCGTTTTGACTTCAAAATTCTTTAAAAATATCATGAACGAAAAAATGGATTCATATTCATTTAGGATTACATACCATTAATTTCATCTTTCTAGGTTCATAATTGTATAAAACTCAAAATGTACCATTAGAAGAACAAAAAAGGTACCACAAAGTCCCCTCTTGTGAATTTTTTCCCATATAGAACCATGTATATTTAATTTCATATTTCTAGGTTAAATATTACAGGAAATTCAAAATCCCTTTTATGGATTCTCATTTACTTAAGATCACATAACCCTAATTTCATGTTTCTAAGTTCATAATTTTAGAAAATTCAAAAAATACCCTTCTTATGGATTCTTATTAATTAAAGACCACATATTAATAATTTCATGTTTCTAGGTTCATAACTACAGAAAATTCAAAAAGTACCATTAGAAGA
>MINK01001221.1:0-10809 GCA_001735545.1 Phormia regina
ATTTATTTTCTATGAATATCTCTAGTATGGAATCTTACGGATGCAATACAGTGCTCAAACTTAACTGTGAATGCAACTGGCACATGTTCTTGTCCAGAATTAAGAACCTGTTCAAATCAAACAACAGCCGCAGGAATTTGTGTACATCTAGATGGGCATTCATGTCGTTTATTTAGAACACAATGTGATTTAGCTAGACCTCGTTGTAATAGAGAACGTAAGTATTTTTTTTTTAACAATCATATTATTATCAAGAAAATTCTTTTAGTAGATTTAAAAGCACATCTTACTTTTTTATAAATCATAAATTTAATGATGAAAAGAAAGAGTAAAATTTAATTTGAATAGATACTTATGAAGTGTAATAACCATGATTTTAATTTATATTTATATAGCTTGGCGCAATATTGATATCATGCAATGCAGAGGATTTCCGTTAAATCAAACTAGAACCTGTACATGCCCGAAAAGTGTCATCTGTTCACGTAATATAACACAAATGTGTGTTCAAACAAGTCAGACTAATTGTCGACTCTACGACAATGAGTGTGATTTGGAAGCTGATAGATGTCAGGGACAAAGTAAGTTAAATTTTTTCAAGACCAAAATATATTAAAAAAAAAATTAATTATCTTCCAGGATTATTGGATGTAAATAATTTACACTGTCAGAGATTTAGGGTGGCTGTTAATGGAACCTGTACTTGTCCAAATTTATTAAACTGTAATAGAAATGCTACTAATATTTGTGTAAAAAATTCAGCCAATCGATGTCAATTAATGAGAAATCAATGTGATTTGGAACAACAAAGATGTAGAGGAAATGGTAATATCTCCTAAATAGTAAAGTTATCGTAAGAATACGAAATAAAATTGTTTAAAATTTTTAGTTCTAAATGCCACACTACCAGTACAGTGTCGCAATATAGGGCCTGGGGAAACTGGAGATTGTGCCTGTCCATCTTTAGAAACATGTTCAGTTAATCGCACTAACATTTGTGTACGAACTCGAGTAGGCTGTCGCCTTAAAACGAACGAATGTGAATTGGAACGTTCTAGATGTCAAGGAGAAGGTTGTTTTTTAATTTTAATTTTCAAGAAAATTTAAATCAAAAACCATTATTTTTTATTTCTTAAAACAGTGATTACCCTCGCTTCACCTATTCAATGTAGAAATTTTTCTCCAGGCGAAGGTAGAGCCTGTGCTTGTCCACGTCTTGATACATGTAATCGTAATAATACTAACATTTGTGTAAGATCACCTCAGGGCTGCTTGTTAATGGCAAATGAATGTGATTTGGAACAGGCTCGATGTGAAGGAAGGAGTAAGTTGTAGTTATCAATTATAAATTTGTATTTTTAATCGTTTGCATTTTCTTTCAGATTTAACAATAGTCGATGCCGTGCAATGTAGAAATTTTACTTTAAATCAATTGAGAAATTGTTCATGTCCCAATATGGGCACTTGTACTACTAACTCTCCAAATATATGTGTTTCCTCATCAGCAACGCAATGTAAACTTATTAGAAATCGTTGTGAAATGGAAAAGGCCAGATGTTTGGGAGAAGGTGAGTATTTATTAGGATATTATCATGATTAATCGACAAATTAAAACCAAATGTTACTTTATTGGATACGATTAAATTTAAATTTAAGAGTTTTATTTTAAATATTTAATAATTAATTAATTAGAGAAAAAATCTTCCTACCCCTCTAAGGTATACCGTTTGAATCAAAATAACTTTCTAAATTGATTTAACTATGTCCGTCCGTCTGTTCGGCTGGCTATTCATAATGGTCCATATGATTTTCTTTGCAGAAAGACGAATCCTATTGAAATTGGTCATAATCAGCCCATTAATTCACCTAGCTCCCATATAAATGTTCTCTCAGAATAAATACCTTAAAAATTTTTTAATGAAATGTATCACAAATTAGTATAAATCCATGTGACAAATTTCATGGAGATCGTTCCATAATTGACAATAGCTTGCATATAAGAACCAATTCGGGAACCACGCAATAGTGTATAAATAAATGTGAATCTTAGTATCGATATAATATTCTGTATTATTACAAGTACTGGTTCAAAATTGGCCCATTCCCCAATTTTGGTAGGGTACTATTTTTACTTTTAGAGTATTAAAGTTAAAGTTTTTTGATATTTATAAATTTCTATATTTATATAAGCAAAATAAAATTACTGACTGAAAACCCCATATCAATGTCCGCCTGTCTGTTGAAATTAATATTTAGAAAACCGCTGTTATCGAATTAACAAAATCGGTTTATAAATAACCGAGATATCACCTCTTGAAATCATTTTTTGTTGTCGGATTTTCTAAGCTGCTAAATAAGCTAACGACTTTGTTGTTAGACAAAGTATAAATTAACTTTATTAGTATTCGTTCTTGAATGTATATTTTTTAGAATGATTAAGTTTCATACCAGAAGAACTTAACTTGAATTTAACATTATGTTGTCATTAGAAGGAAGTCACTAATGATGAAAAAGAACCGCAGAAGCTAATTTTGTAACCCTTGATTATCACTGATAGGATGACCTTCTTTTATAATTCTTATTCATTGCTTTTTAAGTACTTCTCTTCAAATTATATTTAAACAGTTAAAAAAAATTGTTTTATCCCTATTAAAAGAAAATTGAAATTCTTTAAAATATGTAAAAAGTTTATTTTCTTTGGAATTATTAAACAATTTTTTCGCTAAATTTTAAATTATTTTCACTTTTTTGGAAGTAATTATTAGAAACTTCTAAAAAAGTTGAAAATATATATTTTTATATTATGCGTTTGTGCTGGTGTTAGCATCGCATAGAAACAGTTATGAAACACCCAATCGATCGAGAATCACATTTTAAATCGATCTAATGATGTCTATGTATACCTTGTGCGCAAAGTACATATCGCACAAGTACATTTATGTTATAATTACGAAGAGCATTAAAATTTATAATAATCGATCAATTACTTCACTTATCACCCATATAAATCTCTCTTGAAGGGTTTCAACACTCAAAAACGACTTACAAATATTTTAATCAAAAAAGTGCCAATATTTGTACCGAATTTTACTAAGATCGGTTCACAATTGACCCTAGCTTCCATATAAGCCCTTCCCTTCACTTTAATGCACATAAATCCCATACTAATGTTAGTATCAACTTAATATTCGGCACAAATAATATCTTTGTAAGTATGAATAAAGATCGATTCATAATTGACCATAGTTCGCATATAAAACCAAATTTCGGTAATCACCCAAAAGTTCATAAATACATGTGAATCTTAGTATCAACTTCATATTAGTATTAGTATTTTTTTACACTTAATACAAGTATAGGACCATATTTGGCCCCCTTCCCGAATTTTGATACACATAGGTAATGGTGTTAGTTATCATATGGTCGGGCTTGATTGACTTTACCGTTTTTCTTCTTTTTTTAATGGTATTTTAGAGAAATTATAAATATTAGATAACCAGAAAGTTCGTTGTTATTCAACGACTGTTGGCTTCGTCAAATGAAATCGTATCAATTTAAGATTTTTGTATCTTGGAAAATTATTTTTTTTATTTTTCCCATAAAGTCCACATTTGTTATATATCTAAAAAAAGCTTTTGATAAACTATTAGCAACACTAATAATTTGTTGGCGAACACAATAGATAACCAGAGGAAATCTATTTTGGAGCACGAAAACATATTTTTTCAAAGGTTTCTAAAATATGGGTTTTGGATCAGTTGAAATGTTTCCGAATTAAAAATACTGTTGCATAATCTTATCTAATATATCTGTAGTTCTTTCGTTTACATTAAAAAAAATTAAATTATATTAATCAAATTCCCTCTACTAGTTCTGAACATCACCAACCCCTTGCAGTGTCGTGGTTTACCTTTGAATACTACTCGCAACTGTTTCTGTCCGCGTTTGAGGAATTGCTCAACTACCGCCTCAAATATTTGTGTACGTGAGAATAATAGCAATAATACATGTACGTTGCTAAGAAATGAATGTGAATCGGAACAAGCCATATGTGAAGGCAGAGATGTTACAAGAGTTGACAATATATATTGTAGAAATTTCACCAGTAACATAAGAAACACCTGTTTCTGTCCCAATCTGGCCACATGTAATCGTAATTCATCCAGTATATGTGTTATGAATTCAACACAATGTCGTTTAGTGAGAAACCAATGTGAATTGGAACAAGCTAAATGTGAAGGAACTAGTAAGTCAATATATTTAAATCGAAATATTATTTAACAAGAAAAAGAAAACACTTGTGTAAATAATAATACTCTATTTAATTAAATGTTATAGATCTTATAACAACTCATGCTGCTCAATGTTTAAATTTTCAAATAAATCAACAAAGTAACTGTAGCTGCCCAAATTTAATTACTTGCTCCCAAAATACAACAAGAATTTGTGTGAAAACTAGCAGAGGCTGCAAAGTACTAACAACACAATGTGAATTAGAAGAAGCTAGATGCAGAGGAGAAGGTACGCAAAAAGTTTATGGAAATCTTTATTAAAAATATTATATCGATTTGTAATTTATTTAGTTTTAGGAACTGTAGATGCCATACACTGTCAAGGACTTCCGAATCGTGTAGAAAGAACATGTTATTGTCCCAAGTTGAAAACATGCTCACGTAATAACACCAGAATTTGTGTAAGAAATCCCCAAAATAACTGTACCTCACTAAGAAATGAATGTGAATTGGAGCAGGCCAAATGTCAGGGACAAGGTAAATTTATTAACTTGAAAGATAAAATAAAAATTTCTAATAAAATTAATATTCCAGCTCTTACAATTGTTCCTGAACTGCATTGTAGTAATCTCACCTTGGGTAGCTCGAGAAGTTGTGTTTGTCCCAATTTATTCAATTGTTCCACAAATGCTACTAGTACATGTATAAAAACATCTTTAGGTTGTAAATTGCTAAGAAATCAATGTGAAGTAGAAAATGAAAAATGTCATAGACCAGGTGAGTTCTTACAAATTTTATAATTTTCCAAAATTATACAACTAATTATGATATTTAATTAGTTCAAACCATGACACCACTACACTGTTTGGGATTTACATTTGGTCAAAACCGCAACTGTACTTGTCCCAATTTGAAAACATGTTCACGTATTAATAGCAATATTTGTATTAGAACTACGTCTGGTTGTAAATTATTGCGTAATGAATGTGAAGTAGAAGAATTAAAATGTCAAGGACACAGTAAGTTTTGCACTTTTTTTTTTTTTTGAAAACAATTGTGAATAAATTGCTAATTTAATATTTTTGTTTTTCAGATGTTAATGTTTTACCAGCTATACAGTGCAAATTATTACGACCAGGAAATAATGGGTCTTGTGCTTGTCCCAACTGGTTAAATTGTCAACGAAACTCTAGTAGAGTTTGTATAGAAACTCGTAGTGGTTGCAGATTATTACAAAATCAATGTGATTTAGAAGAGAGACGTTGTCAAGGAGAAAGTAAGTTTTTTATATAAAATTCCTGTAGATCGGTAGAAAACTGAACCCAATAAGCATTTTTGCTGATATACAAGTTGAAACCAAATGTATTTCAAGCCTTGAATCCATTACCAAGCATTGAGGTAAAACAGTATTACACTTTAATTCAATAGCATTTTCCAGTAAAAAAGAAATTTAAATTCCAGTTAAATTTATTTTACTTGAATTTTTTTTTTTTTTTTTTTAATAATTTTTCAAATTTAAAATATTTTAATATTTGAATTCATGTCGGACTGAAGCAAAATTTTCCAATGCTTGAATTTTTAAAATTTGTGTGCTTATTGGGAATGTATAAATCCATCTATCAGAAATAATTTAAACGTGCAGAAGTCCCGTATAAATGCAAACATAACAATAACAGTGATCGATAAAAACTTAAATTTGATACACCAGTATATGTGAAGTGATATTGACCTTAAGTCGTTCCAATATTGCTCAACTGTTTTAAATTAATTACGAAAGTAGTAAATTTCACAAAAATTTTAAGATTTTTTAAATGAACAAATCTTGATAAAATTCGGCTCAAATATTTATCTTACATAATGTTTGTTTGGTATTGAATAAAATAGAAATCGGTTATGAGGAAAATTCTTGAAGCAAAGGATTTCCGTTACAGCTTCATTTTATACTTTTTTTGATACCTCTTAGAGCCCAAACCCAACCAAGCGGAGTTGGATGTTGTTTTCCGCTCTACGTGAGAAGTGCAAATTAAATGAAGACGGAGTCCAGCATATATATTTTGTTTTTGTTTCTTTATATTTTTTGTGTTTGGCAACAACAAAACTACATATATAAAAAATATTTATCTTCCTCTCTTAAATTCCATACATAAAAAATATAAGGCAAATATATCTATCTCTTTCCATCTTATATAAATTTAGCGTAAACCTTTATGATTCACTTTGCAACAACGGCAACTTTGACATAGAGAGGAAGAGTGAAAAAATGAAAGCTTTTGAGAATCCGTCGTAAAAATAAAATAAATTTTAATTTGCAACGAATTCCGCTGTATTGTTTTAGTTGCCAAATCTTCATAAAAAAATTATTCGCTTGGTTATGTTTGGGCTCTCAAGCAAAAACATATGAGGGTCGATACCAAGATGTCCGTCCATCCGTCCGTCTGTGTGGTCCGTTAGATGACCTTGTGCACAAAGTACAGATTGCAATTTTGAACAGAATTCAATGTAACGTGAATTTATTATGTTATAAAAACGAAATCTATTGAAATTGGTTGTAATTGGTCCATTATTTCTCCTATTCCCCATATAAATGTCCCCCCGAAATAAGGTTTCAACACTCAAAAACGCCTTAAAAATAGGAATATTTTAATGAAATTCGGTGAAAAGGAGTTCTATACAAGTATCAATATTTTTACCAAATTGTATGAAGATCGCTCCATATGACCATAGCTCCTATATAACCCCTTCTTAAGAAAATACTTTAACGCCCATAAATCCCATATGAATTTTAGTACCAAGTTTATATTCGACACAAATAAGATTTATGTAAGTAGAAAGAACATTATTAAATATAATGAGAATTGGTCTATAATTTACCATAACTCCTATATAAACCCACTTCCGGGAATCGAGCTAATGCACATAAAATCATCTTTATGTGTTAGTACTCATTTTACATTTGTAGATTTTATTTTACATTGAGCAAGTGTTAGCATACAATTGGTCACAGGTTTAAGATTTCCGAGTTTTTATGTTCAATGGGTTGGATATCATATAATCGGTCTTAAACAATTATACCTTTTTTCTCGTTTTTTTTATACTTTTGATAGTACACAGTATTTTTAAAACGCTTTTTGGAAATAATTATATAACTATTGAACTGTTAGAGATATCTCTAGAAAATTTAACTTACTCAGAGCTGGGATATTTTTGAGTTGATTTAAAGGAGAATACGCTCTTAGCAGGCGAGGGTGAGAGTAGGTGGACCGCCAAATTTGGTCATCTTAGCTGTGTATTATTACTTTTTATATATAAAAAGTACTTGTAAATCTCTACAAATAAATATTTTAAATATATAGATTATCTCTTTTAGTTTAGGAGATATTCGGGTTGAAATCTCACATCCAGCCTAGTTTTCTTAGTTTGCAGGGCTTAATATTGCACTTAAATTTTCAATATTCTCCAGATTTCTTATATAATCCTAAAAAATAATGCTGCAAGGATCATTGTTCTTTTTTTTTCAAAAATGTGGCAATATTTATAAACAGATAAAATTAGTTTCTTTGTTCTGGCCATTATAATTTTAGTAATTTTAGCAAATACGAGTAAAGAAAATCTGGAGGAGTTTGGGGCAAAGTTCTGGAAATTTTATCGAAATTTGTTTTTTTATATTCTCGAATTGCAAAGCAGGAATGACTTAAAATTATTTCATTTATATGGACCTACATGTAAAGTATTTACACAAAAAGTATTTTCGGATGAAGGCATCTGAAAACGACAGTGTGGCCATTTTAATAGAAAATATAAGTAAATTTTCAAGTTTTTTTTATGCGAACTGAGATTTTGGGAATTTTTATATAAAAAAGTAGGCATTTTTTATGCTCTAATTTTAGGACAAGGTTGTGCATATCATACTGAAATTTCATTAATATATCACTGTTTGTTTAAATTTCAATAAATTTTAAGTTTATGTTGGAGAAATTCTGTGATCACATGTGTGATTCTTTTAACTTTTTATCATAAATTATCAAAAGATTATTATTAAAATTATCCTTAAGTCTTTCTTATATTACGATTTACTACAGTAAACAATTATAGAGATATTGAGCCCAGTTTCTAAGAAAAAAAAATATTGATCAAAATTGAGAAAAAATGTTTTTTGAAAAAAATCATATATAAAATATTTTAATACTTCATTGCTCAAACTTAAAAAGAAATATATATTTTTGTAATCATGAATATTAATGTTTTAAATATTTATTTATATGTCTTTCTACTTTTAGCCCTTAATGTTACCACCATATTACAATGTCAAGGTTTTACACCAGGTCAGTTGAAAAACTGTGCCTGTCCCGAATTGAAAACCTGTTCAAGCAATAATGCCACCAGAATCTGTGCTAGAAATCAAAGAAATTGCAAACTAATGACTAATTCATGCGACTTTGAATTAGCCCAATGTAGAGGAGAAAGTAAGTGGTATCTTTAAGAATTAAAAAAATTCTAAAAAAAAACAAATTTAATTTCTATATTCTTAGAATGGTGTGCTGCCGATATGGAAGAATGTAGAAATATCTCTGTTGGTCAACAAGCCAGATGTAGTTGTCCAAAACTACAGACTTGTGGGCGAAAAAATAGATCAAATATCTGTGTTCAGCTAAGAGGAGCCTGTAAAATAATGCAAAATCAATGTGATTTGGAAAAGGCCAGATGCAAGGGACAAGGTAAAATGAAATGAAAATTAATTTTATTTATGTTTGTTTTTTTATTAACTTTCAAATTAAGCTTGGAGTCGTACAAATTCTTTGCAATGTCAAAATTATAGACCAAATCAATGGCAGTGGTGTGCATGTCCCCGTTTGCTTAACTGCTGTAAACAAAAGAAACCATTTTGTGTGACAAGTCCTCAAGGTTGTAAACTAATGAAAACTGTGGTAAAACACCTACAAATAAATGTTTTAATTTCAAATCGGAATGTGATATGAGATTGGCGGAATGTGAGGGAAAAAGTGAGTATAAATATACTAAATAATTTATTGAAATTACTAAGATAGAGAATTGAGGAATGGATTTAAAATCAATATAATAGTTGAAATAACAAACGTTTTTAATGACCCACTTTGGTCCCAAAACGTAATTTTTGGAAATAATTTTGTAACTTTAAAACTTCTGGAAGTATTTGAATGAAATTTTACACGAACAATCCTGAGGTTTATGCCAACTGATTTGGAGGAGGACAAATTCTTATAATGACCATCTATGTACAAATTTTTTTTATCAATCAAATCATAAATAAAATTTTAATGATTGTTTAGAAAATTGTCATATCCGAGATGCCCAATTTTGGTAGTCCCCCAGATACGCAAAGAACCTATCCTCCTTCAAATCAATTGGCATGCTCCTCAGAATTGTCCATGTGAAATTTCAATAAACCATTCCAGCAGTTTTAAAGTTGCAGAAGTATTTATAAAAAATTCCTTTTGGTATCACTGTGTGACCATTGTATTACTTAAAAGCTTATCACCCAAGAATATTGGCTATAATCGTTTAAAGATTAAAAATTATAAAGATTATAATTTTCACTATCATTTTTTGTTATTGTATTTCTCTGTTTAAAGAATTAACCTTAACTATACCACAAAGATGTCAGGGAATTAAAATAAATAATGGCGGTGACTGCAAGTGTCCTGAGAGTAGTAATTGTAATCGAAATATACAGATATGTGGACGCAAAGGAAGTCAATGTAAACTTTTTGAAAATAATTGTGATTTCAATAATTCGACCTGTCGGAATGAAAGTAAGATGTTTCAAAACAATTCAAATTGATAACTTTAAAACATAACTAAACATTTTTTTACAAATTTTAAAGATTGGATCCGTACTTCGTTAAATTATTGCTGTGAATTTAAAAATAATGAGATTAAGAATTGTACAACCAGCCCACAAACTGCAGTTTGTGCTATAGGTGTAAATAATAGATGTCGTCTTTTTGCAACAAAATGTGATTTAAATAGAGCTAATGTTGATAATGGTATAGAATTAATTTTAATGGAATTTTTTTATTATCAATGATGGTTCTTATTTTTTATTTATTTACAGAATGGAAGTTAGTAAGTCCTTCATATTGCAAGTGCTTACGTATTGGTCGCAGTGGCACTTGTTCTCGACCTTTTGTTTGTGAACCAACCAATAATCGTACTCGTAATATTTGTGGACGCTTGGGTAATACATATAGGCTATTTAGATCTCAGTGTCTTCTAAGATTGCATAATTATGAAAATTGTACCAGTAAGTTTTAGCCTAATTATATATTTTTATATATATAAATTTCTTTAAGAACTGTTGGATATAAAATCAATTCTTTTTTTATTTTTAATTCTCATTTAGATTTTAGAGCTGTAAACATCAGAGAATGTCGCAGGAGATCAGGCTGATGTAAAATGTAATAATTGATCATAATATGGAAGAAAATAAAAAAAAATTAAACACAAACAGAAATTATATTTTTTTCAGCTTAATAGTTTCTTTACATTTCATTAGTTTACTAATAAAATTTAATTTAAATTGTGACCAAAAAAAATATAT